>VMDR010019277.1:0-18388 GCA_007922815.1 Macrotus californicus
AAAAAGAAGATCAAAAGTAGGAACAGTAAAATGACAACAAACTCACAGCTATTAACAACTGAACCTAAAACAGAAACAAAAAGAAACTAAGCAAACAACTAGAACAGGAACAAAATCACAGAAATGGAGATCACATGGAGGGTTATCAGGGGAGTGGGTAGGGAGAGAGGGTGAGAAGGTACAGGGAATGAGAAGCATAAATGGTAGATAGAAGATAGACAGGGGGAGGTTAAGAATATTACAGGAAATGTAGAAGCCAAAGAACTCATATATATGACCCATGGACATGAACTAAAGAGGAGGAGTGTGGGGGGAAGGGGTGTGCAGGGAGGGAGGTGGGGGGAGGAGATGGGACAACTGTAATAGTATAATCAATAAAATATATTTAAAAACAAAACAAAACAAAACAAACAAACAAAAAAAAAACCTCTGTTTGAAAAACCTGTAGGGGCTGAGTCAGCAAGAGAAACTCCCAGCCTCACAAGAGATTCTTTGGAGAGACCAACAGGGTCCTAGAATGTACACAAAACCACTCACTCCCTGGAATCAGCACCAGAAGGACCCAATTTGCTTGTGGGTAGCAGAGGAAGTGACTGAAAGCCAGCTGAGATCTGAGCAAGTGTCATTGTTCCCTCTTGCATTTCTCCCCCACATACAGTGCCACAATGCAATGATGTGGGTTCCCCAACCTGTAAAATACCTAAGGCTCTGCCCCTTACACGTAACAGGTGCACTGAGACCAAAAAAAAAAAAAAAAAAAAAAAAAAAAAAAAAAATGGCCCCAATGAAAGAACAGATCAAAGCTCCAGAAAAAATATAACTAAGCGATGAAGAGATAGCCAACCTGTCAGATGCAGAGTTCAAAACATTGGTAATCAGGATACTCACAGAATTGGTTGAGTATGGTCACAAAATAGAGGAAAAGTGAAGGCTAAGAAAAGTGAATTAGAGGAAAATGTACAGGGAACCAATAGTGAAGAGAAGGAAACTGGGACTCAAATAAATGATTTGGACCAGAAGGAAGAAGTAAACATTCAACCAGAACACAATGAAGAAACAAGAATTAAAAAAAATAAGGAGAGACTTAGGAACCTCCAGGACAACTTGAGATGTTTCAACACCCAGATCATAGGGGTATCAGAAGGAGAAGAGGAACTTCTGGCCAAGATGGAGGCGTAGGTAGACACACTGTGCCTCCTCACACAACCAAAAGAAGGACAACAACCAATTTAAAAACAAAAAACAACCAGAACTAACAGAAAATTGAACTGTATAGAAGTCTGACAACCAAGGAGTTAAAAAAGAAACATTCATCCAGACTGGTAGAAAGGGTGGAGATGGGCAGTTGGGGTGGAGAACTCACTGCAAGGTGGTGGCTGGAGGACCTGGGAAGGCAAGCCAGTGGCTGGTGGACAAGGCGAGGTGGTGGCTGGTGGAAAGGGTGGTTCCAGATTTGTGTGCAGATAAACCAGAAGAAACAACTGGGAAGCGAGACAGACCGTGAAACCCAGGGTTCCAGTGAGAGAAAATAAAGCCTCAAAACTTCTGACTGAAAAAACCTGATGAGGATTGAGGTGGCGGGAGAAACTCCCAGCCTCACAGGAGATTTCAATGGAGAGACCCACAGGGTCCTAGAATGGGTGCACAAACCCACCCACCAGGGAATCAGCTCCAGAAGGGCCCAATTTGATTGTGGGTAGTGGGGGAAGTGACTGAAAACTGGCAGAGAGCAGAGAAAGAAGCATTGTTCCTTCTTGGACCCCTCTCCCACATGCAGTGTTACAATGCAGCAATGTGGGGTCCCCGGCCCTGGTGAAAACCTAAGGCTCCACTACTTACTATGTAACAGCTGTGCTGAGACAAAAAAAAAAAAAGGCCCAAATGAAAGAACAGATCAAAGCTCCAGAAAAAATACAACTAAGCGATGAAGAGATAGCCAATCAGATGGATAGTTCAAAACACTGATAATCAGGAAGCTCACAGAATTGGTTGAATATGGTCGCAAATTAGAGGAAAAGATGAAGGCTATGAAAAATGAAATAAAGAAAAATATATAGGGAACCAACAGTGATGGGAAGGAAACTGGGACTCAAATCAATGGTTTGGAGCAGAAAAAAGGAAAAAACATTCATGAACTCAAAGAAAAAAAAAGGAGAGACTTAGGAACTTCTGGAACAACTTTAAACATTCCAATGTCCAAATCATAGGGGTGCCAGAAGGAGAAGAGGAAAAGCAAGAAATTAAAAACTTATTTGAAGAAATAATGAAGGAGAACTTCCCCAATCTGGCAAAGGAAATAGACTTCCAGGAAGTCCAGGAAACTCAGTTCCAAAAAAGTTGGACCCAAGGAAGCACACACCAAGGTACACCATAATTACATTACCCAAAATTAAAGATAAGGAGAGAATCTTAAAAGTAGCAAGAGAAAAGCAGACAGTTACCTACAAAGGAGTCCCCATTATACTATCAGCTGATTTCTCAAAAGAAACCTTGCATGCAAGAAGGGCCTGGAAAGAATTGTTTAAAGTTATGAAAGGCAAGGACCTACATACAAGACTACTCTATCCAGCATAGCTATCATTTAGAATGGAAGGGTAGATAAAGTGCATCCCAAGTATGGTAAAGTTCAAGTAGTTCATCATTACCAAGCCCTTATTATATGAAGTGTTAAAGGAACTTATCTAAGAAAAAGAAATGACCAAGAATATGAACAATAAAATGACAACAAACTCACAACTATCAACAACTGAACCTAAAAAATCAAAAACAAACTAAGCAAACAACTAGAACAGGGACAGATTCACAGAAGTAGAGGTCACATGGAGGGTTATCAGTGTGGAGGTGGACAGGGGAGAATAGAGAAAGAGGTACAAGAAATAAGCATAAATGGTAGGTACAAAATAGACAAAGGGAAGTTAAGGATAGTATGGGAAATGGAGAAGCCAAAGAACTTATATGGATGACCCATGGACACGAACTAAGGTGGGGGAATGATGGTAGGTGGGGTGGGTTGCAGGGCAGAGGGAAGTAAAGGGGAGAAAAAATGGAACAACTATAATAGCATAATCAATATAATATATTAAAAAAGAAACTTTGTTGGCTAGAACTAGAAAGGACAGGCAAGAAATATTCAAAGTCAGGAAAAGCAGGGACTACAACCAAGATTATCCACACAGCAAAACTATCATTTAGAATGAAGGACAGATAAAGAGCTTACTGGAGGAGGAAAAGCTAAAGGAATACATCACCACCAAACCAGTATTATATGAAATGTTAAAAGGTCTTCTTTAGGAAAAAGAAGATAAAATATGTGAACAATAAAATGGCAACAATTACATATATATCAACAATTGAATCTAAAAAACAAAATAAACAAACAATAGGACAGAAACAGAAGCATAGAAACAGAATATTTTTATGGTTGCCAGACAGGAGGAGGGTTAGGGGTCAGAATCAAAAAGGCTAAGGGGTTAAGAAGTACAACTTGGTAGTTACAGAATGGTCATGGGGATGTAAAGTACAGCATAAGAAATAGAGCAGCCAAATAACATGTATGCATGACCCATGGACAATGGTTTGGGGATTGCCTGTGGTAGTAGGATTGCTGGGCAGAGGAAGGCAAAGGGGAAAATTGAGAAAACTGTAATAGCATAACCTATAAAATATAATTAAAAAAGGAACAGCAAAATGAAAAGAGAATACAAAAAATTGGACATAGTGTAAGGAGCCTCTGGGACAACTTTAGGAGTACCAACAGTGCATCATGGATTGCTGGACGGAGAAGAGAGAGACCAAGAAATTGAAAACCCATTTGAAAAAATAATGACAGAAAACTTTTCTAACCCGGTGAAGGAAACAGACATACAAGTCCAGGAAACACAGAGTCCCAAACAAGATGAACCCAAAGAGGCCCACACCAAGACAGATCATATATAAAATGCCAAAAGTTAACCACAAAGAGAGAACCTTAAAAGAAGTAAAACAAAAGCAGTCAGTACCTACAAATGAGCTCCCATAAGACTGTCAGCTGAACTTTCTTTTCAATGGTAACTTTGCAGGACAGAAGGGATTGGCAGAAAATATTCAAAGTGATGAAAAGTGAGGACCTACAATCAAGATTACTCCACCCAGCAAAGCCATCATTCAGAATGAAGGTCAGGTAAAGAGCTACTCAGTCAAGAAAAAGCTACAGGAGTTCAGCATCACCAAACTAGTATTACAAGAAATCTTAAAGGGTCTTTTTTAAGAAGAAAAAGAAAATAAAAACAGATAAAAATATGAATAATAAAATAGCAAAAATACATATCTATCAAGAATTGCTTTAAATGCAAATGGATTAAATGCTCCAATGAAAAGACATATGGTGGCTGAATGGATAATAAAACAAGACCCTTACACATGTTGTCTACAAGAGATTCCCTTCAGATCAAGATACCCACAGACTGAAAATAAAAAGGTAGAAAAAGAGGAAATTTCATGAAAATGGAAACAAACAAAAAAGCTGGGGTAGCAATAATTATACCTGACAAAATAGATTTTAAAACAAAGGCTACTGTAAAGGACAAAGAAGGACCCTACAATTTCACTTCTGGGTATTTATCTAAAGAAACTCAAAATACTAAACTGAAAAAAACATACACTCATATATTAATTGCAGCAATATATACAGTAGCCAAAATGTGGAGCAACCTAAGTGTTTTTCCAAGAGATAAATGGATAAAGTCATGGTGTATATATACAATGTAATATGACTAAGTTATAATAAAGAATGAAATCTTGTCATCTGCAACATGGAAGTACCTAGAGGGTATAGTGCAGAATGAAATAAGTCAATCAGAGAAAGACACATTCCAGATGTATGTGGAATCTAAGAAACACAAAATGAACAAAACAGAAGCAAACTCATACATAGGGAGAGCATTTTGAGGATTGTCAGATGGGAGGAGGATTGGGGGGACCAGTGAAAAAGGTGAAGGGATTAAGATGTGCAAATTGGTAGTACAGCAGAGTCATAAGGATGCAAAGTACAGCATAGGGAATATAGTCAATAATATTGTATGAAGGGTGTCAGATAGGTACCACTAGATTTACTGGGGTGATCTACTTAGTATGTTATATACAGGTTTAATCATTGATATAATTGCACACCTGAAACTAATATAATACTGTATGTCAACTATAATTTAAAGTAAACAGGACTAATGGTCAAGATGGAGCATAGGTAAAAATGGCTCACCTCCTCACACAACCACATCAAAATTACAACTAAACTATAGGACAGCCATCACCCAGAACAATCAGAAATTGAGTTAAATGGAAGTTTGAAAACTATGGATTAAAAAACCACATCCATGTAGATTAGCGAGAGGGGCAGGGATTTGGAACAGGCTGGTCCCACATCCAAATGTGGTGTATAAAAAATTAGGAGGGATATCTCTGGAGCGAGGAGTCCCAGCTCAACACCAAGGCCCCACCCCCACCCCCAGCCCAGAGTTCCAGAGCCAGGAAGATAAATCTCCATAACTTCTGGCTGCAAAAACTAGTGAGGATTGAGTCAGTGGAAGAAACTACTGATGCCCAAGCAGTTCCTATTTAAGAACCCATGCAGAGACTTACTCAGACTCACTCCTTCTGGCTCCATCACTGGCATAGCAGCTTGAAAGGCACCAGTGGCATACAGGGAGGAACTGAAGAGTCTAGCATCAAGGTGAGAACTGGGGGTCAGCTTTCTCCTAGACAGAAAGGAAGGCAGAGGCCATTGCCCTTTTTCTGAACACTCCCCCTACAAAGCCACAGAGCCAACAGGCTGGTACCATATCTGAGACTCTATCAACCATGCTAACACTGTTTGCCTCACTGTGGAGATCCCCTGAGACTCTGTCCCACAAACTTACAGGCCTACAGAAGCGTTAACAGTGAGGCTTCCATATGAATGGCTGGTCTTGGCTCATACTTCATGACTTCATAAATCCTCTCAAACAAGTAACAGGTGGCCTCAGTGAGCCCCCAGGCCTGGCACTAGCAGCAGCCAGCCAAGATGCATAGCTTGACTTCACCTGGGAATCGCCAAGCATATTACAAGTAGGAGCCATTTCAGATTGCTTTATAGATCAGGCAGGGTGGCTCCTGGGAAAACATAGGCAGGGGCTGACCTTGGCCTACACCACCCTGGCAACCTCAGGGCCTGCACACCCAGTGGACAGCTACAGACCACATCAGAGCACCACCACCCTGACACTGCACATCTGATCTTCCATGTAGAGCAGAGGTTGGTGGTCAGTGGTCACAGCCAGTCTTTGTAGCTGACTTGCCTGGGTAAATACCTCCCACTGACCTGCCAACAGCAATCAATGTCAACTACAAGAGGGTGTAGTCAGCCCACATGGGGGGGTGCATCTCAAGTACCCAGCTTGGCTGGTAGCGGAGGCTGTGCTACTGGACCCTGAAGGACACCTACTATATTAGGCCATGCTACCAAACAGGGAGTCATAACAGCTCTACCTAATACATAGAAACAAACACAGGGAAGCTGCCAAAATGAGGAGACAAAAAAGAACATGGCCCAAGTGAAATAACAGATCAAAACTCCAAAAAAAATAATTAAACAAAATGGAGATAAGTAATCTAGCAGATGCAGAGTTCAAAACACTGGTTATAAGGATTCTCAAGGAACTTAGGACCTCAACAGCATTAAAAAGATCCAGTAAGAAATGAAGTGTATACTAATTGAAATAAGGAACAATTTACAGGGAAACAACAGTAGAGTGGGTGAAGCCAAGAATCAAATCAATGATTTGGAGCATAAGGAAGCAAAAAACAACTAACCAGAACAACAAGAAGAAACTCCAAAAAATAAGGATAGTGTAAGCACCCTCTGGGACAACTTCAAGAAGTCCAACATTTGCATCATAGGAATGCCAGAAGGAGAAGAGAATGAGCAAGAAATTGGAAATCTATTTGAAAAAATAATGAAAGAGAACTTCCCTAATTTGGTGAAGGAAACAGACTTGCAAGTTGAGGAAGCACAGAGAGTCTCAAACAAGATGGATGCAAAGAGGTCCACTCCAAAACATATCATAATAAAATGCCAAATGTTAAAGCTTAAGCGAGAATCTTAAAAGCAACAAGAGAAAAGCAGTTACCTACAGGGGAGTTCTCATATGACTGTCAGCTGATTTCTCAAAAGAAACTTTGCAGGCTAGGAGGGATTGGCAAGAAATATTGAATATGATGAAAAGCATGGACCTACAGTCAAGATTGCTCTAACCATCAGAGTTATAATTTAGAATCAAAGGGCAGATAAAGACCTTCCTAGACAGGAAAAAACTAACGGAGTTCATCATCAGCAAACCATTAGTATATGAAATGTTAAAGGGACTTATTTAAGAAAATGGTTTCCAGATGGGAGAGGGATGTGTGAGAATGGGTGAAGAGGTGACAGGATTAGGAAGTACAAATTGGAAGCTACAGAATAGCCATGGGGATGTATAATACAGTATAAATACAGTAATAGGAAATAAAATACAGTATTGGAAATTGAGTAGCCAAAGAACTTATACACATGACCCCTGGACATGAATAATAGTGAGGGTATGCCTGACAGAGTAGGCGGGTGCTCACTGGAGGGGCACAAAGGGGGTGAAATTGGCCCTGGCTGGTGTAGCTCAGTGGATTGAACATGTGTCTCAACCAAAGGGCTACCAGTACCAATTCCTAATCAGGGCACATGCCTGGCTTGCAGGCCAGGTCCCCAGTTGGTGGCACGTGAGGGGCAACCACACATTGATGTTTCTCTCTCTCTCTTTCTCTTTCCCTTTCCCTCTCTCTAAAAAAATAAATAAATACATTTTTTTTTAAAAAGGGAAAGAAATTGTAAAAACTGTAATAGCTTAATCAATAAAATATAATTAAAAATAAAGTAAAACAATTATTTTAAAAATAATAATAACATAATTTCACCTGAAAAATAAATAACTAGGGGCCAACTGCATAGAAGTTATCAGGGACACAGAATATCATATGTCAAATGCACACTCAAGTTCAAATTTCAGCTCTGTACTCACTGTTGCTTACCTTACTTTTCCTGTCTTTTCATTTTTAAGACAGATGACCTCATTGGGTTGGCCTATAATTAAATATTCACATTTATCACATCTTAGAATAGTGACAAACACACAGCATATGCAATGCAATAGTTTGTTAAATAAATTAGACCCATTCTACAAGTATTTACTTAATACCTAGTTTGGGCCAAATGCATGCACTAGACATTGTGGATACTAGAGAGGCAAACACAGTTTCCTCTCTTAGTTTCTCATAGTGCAGTGCAGGGAGGAGAGGGATGTACATACACAACACTGCCTTGATATAAAGAAGAAATGAAAACAATACTTAGAGAATTATGTGGCAGATACTGTGACAAGTGCTTAATATACATTATTTTATTTAATAATATGCATTATTCTATTTAATATGATTTGGAAATCTCTAAGAAATACAATGTTCCTGATATTTACATTAAAATTATCAATACAATCAAACATTTAAACACATTTGGTTTCTGCTCTGAGTGGTGTGGCTCGGTTGGTTGAACGTTGTCTCACAAAGAGAAAGGTTGCTGGTTCGATTCCCAGTCTAGGTGCATGCCTGGGTGGAGGCCCAGTCCCTGGTTGGACGGAGTGCAAGAGGCAACCAGTCGATGTTTATCTCACACATTGATAAAGGTTCCCTCCCTTTCTCTCTCCCTTCCTCTCTCTCTGAATAAATAAATAAATAAAAATCTGTTTTAAAATAAAAATATTTGGCTTTTTATATTTCTTTCATGGATTATCAATAGTTCTTTTTGATTATCCATTTTTGATAGGGCATTCATGTTTTTAAATTATTTTTTCATTTATTATGGAAATTTCAAACATACATACATAGAGACAATGATATAATGAGCTCCTAGGTATCCATCGTCACTTCACCAATTCTCAACCTATGGCTGATAATTGCTTTGATTTATTCATACCCGTGCCCACTCTTCCCTCCTAGATTATTAAAAAGTAAATTCCAGATGTCACACCATTCCATCTGCATTATCCTCATTTTACAGATGAGCAAAGTGAAGCTCAGAGAGTTTAAATGATTTGGGGAAGGTTACACAGCTATGCTGCATAACTGGGATCTGAACCCCAGTCTGTTTCACTCCAAAGACTATGCTTTTAACCAGAATGCTAAAATTTGGAGAGGGTTACAAATGCCCCAAGTAAGGTAAGAAAATTGTAGTTCCGAAGGGTATCCAGGAGATCTTTGCAAAAGAAATGGCATTTTTGGTTGTTGAAATGGAGGTAGAGACTTTAAGAGAAATGAGAAGTTTGTGTTAAGGCACAGAGGAGAGCAATTGCAGGTGGTGCAAGGGGTTAGAAAGGATTATTTACGGTGTAGTGCAGGTTACCTTGATCAGAATCATTTGGGCGGGGCTTGCTTAAAATGTCAGTTGCCACAATCCCCTACAAACCTTTGAATCTGACTCTGGGATTCAGGGTCTCCAGATCTACTTTTAGCAAGATCCCCTCAAGTTCCTAATGTATGCTACAGTTTGAGAACCAAATGTAGCCATGAGTTGGAATCAGCAGGACTGTAGGGCGAATTACTCAGCAATTTTATTTTCATTTCCCACTGTTCAGGCCATTATGTTGCCCTGAGAAAAATCCCAGGGAAGCCCCGTGCCTTTCCTGGTCAGTATTATCACTCAGGTCTCCAATTACCCTAAGCCATAAAAACATATTATTTTAGCAAATATATCTCGTGATACTACAAATTCCATGTAAAGTTTGTTTGAGAGGCAAGTAAAACCTTTGTCCTCCTGCCCCTCGGGCACACTCTGGGCTCTCAGCCCACACTGAGAAAGGCAAGCATGAGGGTCTATTCTCCCTTCCTGGCTCAGGCTTTCTTCCTCTTCTTCATTCATCAGGGTACCTCCAGATTTTTCAGACCTGCTCTGGAAGGACAAAGAGGGCGTCAGGGGTAGAAACATCCTTACTTTTACTTTAGCACTGCACTCTGGAGAATAAACTATTTTGATTTCCCAGACTCCTAAATAGGTCTTCATATGTGTTTGTCTTGCTTTTTAGCTTATTTTGGTTTTTACTAATTTTTTTAATCCTTACCTGAGAACATTTTTTTCCTTTGCTTTTAGAGAAAGAGGAAGGAAGAGAAACATTGATGGGAGAGAGAAGCATGGAGTGGTTGCCTCTGGTATGTGCTGGGACTGGGTATCCACACTGAGATGGCAATCGGTGCACAGATTGGGGATTCTTAAAAGTCCTGACCAGGAATCCAGACCAGAGGTCACCTGGGCCTGTTACAGAAACAATGTCCCCCCCACCCCCGGGGTCTTCTGTTATTCTAGGTTCCTTGTGCTCACCGCTGTTGTGTTAGGAACTGTGGCTCTCAATGCCAGAGTTTGGTAAAAAGGAAAGAAACTATTTAATTAAAAGTTAACACAGGTTTAGAAAAATGGCAGAATTTTGCCATTAAATCTCACTCCCTTTAGAAACAAAGGTACACCCACAAACACACAGTCCTGCCCTCCCCCTTTTTCCCAGTCAGGCCAGTATCAGAGCATGCCAGTCAGAAGTACGGAAGAAAAAAACAGAAATCCTCAGCTCACTTCTCCAGGTTCCTCCCAGTAATCGTGCTCAGCTGGGCAGGTGTCGGAGGTTCCCAGCACCATCAGCTGTGTGGTTGTGATCTCCAGTTCTTAATCCAAAACCACATGGCAGATCCTCATGGCTGGCCGGTGAGAGTCCTTTCACCCTCTATTGACCGGCAGGGTCCTGCATGGTCCTGCATTGTTCCCGTCTCATGTGGTGGCCCACTTTTTAGTTTAAATCCTAGCCTGGAACCTCTTCTGTAACCCCATCTCTGACTCCTCCCACAATTGGCTACACCGGCTAGCACTAGAGACTATGTCTCTGCCTTTCTTGGCTACCATAGTTAGTCCGGGCAGGTGTGTCCCCATGATGCAGAATTGGCCTCCAAACTGCTCTTGCAGGCACAAGAAGCCCCTCTGGCTATATCACATCATGGGTTAGAGTCACGCCCATCTCCCTGGCTCTGCAAAGGCACAGGTTTTAATATTATTAAAACATTGGCCAAGTTACCCTGTTACAGGCCCATGCCTAGACCCATGTCTAGACCCATGTCTAAAAGCTTAGACAAGGGATAGAATCCGCAGTCTAGGTATGTGCCCTGACCAGAATATAACCTGCAACCTTACAGTTATGGGAGCCTACTCCAAACAACTGAGCCCCACCAGCCAGGGCTTATGTTGGGATTTTAATTGTTGCAACCATGATTTAAATTTCCAGTAACTTATTTTTGTTGCTGGCAGCCTAATTTTGACTTAAAATGTATAATCTACTCAAATGTCTCTTAGTATATTAACTGCTGATTGTAGAGTTCTCTTGATTCTTATATTAACTCTACTTCTTTTGGTGTTAATTCTTCTGTCTATTCAGCCTTACCCCTCTCTTTTATGGTGCTGCCTCAACTCCTTGGTTCTCCAGATTGATTAGTATAGTTCCTTCAGCATGACTAAAAATCACTCTGGGTCCAGCAGTCATTGTGGGTTAATGATCACAGGGGATTTGCTGTGGGGAATATGCAGAACTATTAGGTTTTCTTTTAAAGAATGCAGAAAATGCTTACATTCTGAGCATGGGGACTTTGTATCATTTGGGTTAGCTGGAAGGGACTTGGGACATTGATTTGCTTCTTTCTCAAGCACCGATGCTTCCCATAGAATTCTGTTGTCCAGATCCCTTACTGTATTAAAAGTATTGTTCTTTGCCAAGGTAATCACTAATGCAAGGGTGATTTAATATTAGGTTATGTAAACTACCATATTAATAGATCAGAGGAGAAAAACTATATAATTTAGATAAATGCCAGATATTCAAGAAATTTCAAAATCTAGTGCTAATTTCTAATCATTTGATTACATAAAATTAGTGGACATGGACTTAACATGCCAAAATATGTAAAATTTACACACATAATAAAGGTTAGTGTTTTGCTTAATTGTAAAAAGTTATAAAATTTCCACTAAAATGAGGAATAACATTAGGCCCATAATCACATCAATTAATATCTTTTTATTATTATAAGTAATGTATGTTATAATATAAAATTTAAACATTATAGAAAAATATAATGAAATTCAATAGTGTCTCTCCCCATAATTCCATACTCTTGAAATAACCAATACAAATAGATCGATGCCCTTTTTCTCAGGTTTTTTTTCCTAAGCAAATACTAAGACTTATTATTATTTTGGACAGATCACAAAATGAGATCAAGGAACCAGCCAACACTTTTAGATGAGAGTGTCAAATAGCATCATGATTTTAATTGAGGACACAGAGTTGCTGTTATTTACAGATTCTTTAACTTTCTATCCCTGTGTAATCAGCTACCCCAAGATTCATGACCTTTTTATTTACTTATGATTGGACCGCTGTGGTGGGGGGGTGTTCCCCCTGCCTTTCCATGTGGTCTCTCCATTGGGAACCAGATGTCTTTCAAGGCTGAGCCAGGCTCAAAAGCACAAGTAGAGAGCTTTCAGTTCCAGCCAAGATGGAGGCGTAGGTAGACACATTGTGCCTCCTTGCACAACCAAAAGAAGGACAACAACAAATTTAAAAGCAAAAAATAATGAGAATTGCCAGAAAATTGAACTGTATGAAAGTCTGACAACCAAGGAGTTAAAGAAGAAACATTCATCCAGTCTGGTAGGAGATGCGGAGACAGGCAGTTGTGCAGGAGAGGAAATGCAGCAAGGAGGTAGTGAGAGGACTGGGCGGGTGAGGTGGCAGGTGGCAGTCCCACATTTGTGTGTGGATGAACTAAGTAGGACAACTGGGGAGGGAGACAGACCGCGCAACCCAGGGTTCCAGTACGGGAAAAGAAAGCCTCAAAACCTCTGGCTGTAAAAATCTATGGGGGTTGCATCAGTGGGAGAACTCTCACAGGAAAGCTCATTGGAGAGACCCACAGGGTTCTAGAACATACACAGACCCACCCACCTAGGAATCAATGCCAGAAGGGTCCAATTTGCTTGTGGATAGTGGGGGAAGTGACTGAAAACCAGCTGAGAGCTGAGTAAGTGTTCCTTCTCAGACCCCTCCCCCACATACTGAGCCACAATATGCATCAAAGTGGGTTGCCTGACTCTGGAGAATACCTAAGGATCTGCCACTTACAATGTAATAGGTGCACTGAGACAAAGAAATATGGCCCAAATGAAAGAACTAATCAAAACTCCAAAAGTAGAACTAAGCAGTGAGGAGATAGACAACCTATCGGATGCAGAGTTCAAAACACTGGTTATCAGGGTACTCACAGAAATGGTTGAATGTGGTTCCAAAATAGATGAAGAAGTGAAGGCTACCCAAAGTGAAATAAAGCAAAATATACAGGGAACCAATAGTGAAGGGAAGGAAACCGGGACTCAAATCAATGATTTGGAGCAGAAGAAAGAAATAAACTTCAACCAGAACACAATGAAGAAGTAAGAATTCAAAAAAATGAGGAGAGGCTTACGAACCTCTGGAACAACTTTAAACATTTCAACATCCAAATCATAGGGGTGCCCGAAGGAGAAGAGGAAGAGCAAGAAATTGAAAACTTATTTGAACAAATAATGAAGAACTTCCTTAATCTGGCAAAGGAAATAGACTTCCAGGAAGTCCGGGAAGCTCAGAGAGTCCCAAAGAAGTTGGACCCAATGAAGCACACACCAAGGCACATCATAATTACATTACTCAAGATTAAAGATAAGGAGAATCTTAAAAGCAGTAAGAGAAAAGGAGACATATACCTACAAAGGAATTCCCATTATACTATCAGCTGATTTCTCAAAAGAAACCTTACAGGCACGAAGAGTCTGGCAAGAAGTATTCCAAGTCATGAAAGGCAAGAACCTACACCCAAGATTACTCTATCCAGCAAAGCTATCATTTAGAATGGAAAGGCAGATAAAGTTCTTCCTAGATAAAGTCAAGTTAAAGGAGTTCATCATCATCAAGCCCTTATATGAAGTGTTAAAGGGACTTATCTAAGAAAGAGAAGGTAATCAAGAATATGAACAGTAAAATGACAACAAACTCACGACTAACAACAACCGAACCTAAAACAAAAACAAAAACAAACTAAGCAAAAAAACTAGAACAGGACAGATTCACAGAAATGGAGATCACATGGAGGGTTATCAGTGTGGAGGTGGACAGGGGAGAATAGAGAAAGAGGTACAAGAAATAAGCATAAATGGTAGGTACAAAATAGACAAAGGGAAGTTAAGAATAGTATAGGAAATGGAGAAGTCAAAGAACTTATATGTACGAGTCATGGACATGAACTAAGGGGAGGATGCTGGTGGGAGGGAGGGTATAGTGTGGAAGGGAATAAAGGGAAGAAAAAATATGACAATTGTTAATAGCATAATTAATAAAATATAATTTAAAAAAGTACAAGGTAGAATTTCCTACACTTTTTTAAGGCTTAGGCACAGTGTCACTTCCACTGCAATATGTTGATTAGAAGTAAGTCACAGGCCCAGCCCAGAACCAAGTCAAGAGAGTACATAGGGTCTGAAGAACAGGAGGTGTGATTTACTGAGGTCACAAATGAACAGACTACAGTACAGATGGCATAATTTTAGTTACAGACAACCCAAGAGAATCAACCTGAAAATGATTAAGAACAATAAAAGAGTTCAGTCAAATGATTGAAAACAGAACAGATAACAACTATAGATCTGCAACAATGTCACCCAGTTTAGTGGTATGAAAGATAGTATTTATAATACCAATCATAAGTTATTTCATGAATATTTATTTAGCCACTAGTATGTAACAAGTACTATGCTAGGCCCTGGCTATAGAGAGGTACACAGAATAGACACAAGTTTATGTCGACCTTATGAGACTTACAGTCTACAGAAGTAGGCATACATTAAACAAAGTCCCTCATTTAGGAAAGGAATTTGCATTAGTGAGCTATTGCTGTGATGAATGCTGTGTAACAAACTCCCTAAATACCATGGCCTAAAAGACAAACATCTATTATTCAGCTCAAGGCTATTCAGGTTTCCTAGGCAACACTACTTAGTGAATGGAACAGGCTCAGGTTTGTCCCACTGGTCTATCAGTCTGGGACCAGCAGCAGCTCCTCAGAGTGCACCCTTCTCCTGCCACGTGGCCAGGGTCCAAGCCAAACCCTGTCAGCACATTTAAAATCTATGTTTATATCATGTTTACTTACATTCTCTTATCAAAAGCAAGTTACAAGGACAGTCCAATATCAATGAGATAGAAATGGGTAATTCTAACACATAGAGGAAGTGAAGGATTAGAAAAAATAATTTAATCAACAGTCAGTTATTTGAAGAACTGAGTAAACGCAATGGGGCTTGGACATCATGAATGGAAGGACAGTGGCAGGATATGTGGCTGAAGAAATAGGTTGGGGACAGGTAACTTAGGGTCTTGTTGGCCTTGCTGAAGATGTAAGGCAATGCAGACCCGTTAGTGGCTTTTAAGCATGAGAGGGGTAGGATCAATGTATCTTTTTAAAAAGATGGTCCTTGCCCTTGTCGGTGTGACTCAATTGGTTGGAGCATTGTCCTGTAACTGAAAGGTTGTGGATCGGATTCCCATTTGGATCCACAACCTAAGTAGTGGGTGCGATCCCAGGTCTTGGCATGTGCAATCCCCAGGCCAGGAGCATGTGGGAGGGAATCAGTTGTTGCTTTTCTTTTGCATTGATGTTTCTCTCTCTCCCTTCCTCTCTCTCTAGCTTCAATTAAAATAAGTCATTGGGTGAGGTTAAAAAAATAAAAATAAATAAAAAGATGCTGCTGCATGAAGAATAGATTGGAAGAAGGAAGATGGAGAAAGTGGTTATGAAGCTATGGCAGTAAAGTAAGGCAGTGGCTTGGCTTGGTCAAAGAGAGTGATAATGTAGGTGAAGATACTGAGTTTGAGATACATTATAAAGATAGAATGGTCAGACTTGGTTGCAGGTTGGATGTGAAGTGGAGGGAAGAAAAACTCGGGAATGACTTAGGTTCTTGACAGTTGCACCAGGCGAATTCAGGTTCCTTGGGGAGGACCTGGCGAAGAAACAGGTTTGAGGAAGTAGATGAAAAATTTAATTTTGGGTGTACTGAATTCTATAGACTTGTGAAACAATACTCATAAAATATTTAGGGATAAGCTTAATGTGTAATGTGAAAGATCTATATGAATAAAACTATAAACCTCTATTAGCATGATAAAAAAAGAATTGAGTCAATGGAGTGTCACACTTTGCACTTGGATAAAAGGATTCAAAACTGTAAGGATGTCAATTTCAATATATAAATGTATAAATTCAATCTGACTTCAATCAAAATTTCAATAGTATTTTTTTCCTTGAAACTTGCAGCAATTACCAGGAACATTCTCTAAAAGAAGAGTGATGAGAAATAACCTGCTCCATCATATATTAAAATGCATTGTAATACAACAGAATTTATAGCAGCAGAATACAGACTGAGGAATAGGCTGATAGCTTAATGGTATGGAATAAAGTGTAGAAATACAGATTTAGGAACAGATGAGGATTTGTATCTTACAAGGATGGCATATTCACATGGTGGAAGAAAAGGCAGGTTATTTAGTAAATGCTTAAAAGTAACTGGATGGCCCTTTGGAGAAAAAATAATAAATAGAACAG
Organism: Macrotus californicus; assembly: GCA_007922815.1. Taxonomy (NCBI): domain Eukaryota; kingdom Metazoa; phylum Chordata; class Mammalia; order Chiroptera; family Phyllostomidae; genus Macrotus; species Macrotus californicus. The sequence continues at coordinate 16,765 of VMDR010019277.1, forward strand.
CATTTATAAAGCTCTATGTATCTTTTTTACCTGCTGTATACTACTCCATAGTGTCAGTATAATATAGTTTAGTAAGTTATATTGACATTGATGTACTTTTATGTTTTTAATTTTTTGTTATAAACAGTAGTGTGAAAAGAAAATTTTGTATGGCATTTTTTTGACAAATGGTGATTTCATTTTTAGAATAGATTCTGAGATGTGAAATTTCTGGGTCAGAAAGTATGTACATTTTTATTCAAAGGTTTATAAATTTCTCTTTGGAATACAAACTAGCTACAGCAGCAATGGGCAAAAAATCAAAAACAAAATAAACCCAAATAAAATAGGTGGATCAAGTTAATTTAATTTAATATTTTTATCTTCACCTAAGGAAACTTTCCTCATTGCTTTTAGAGAGAGAGGAAGGGAAGAAAAAGGGAGAGAGAGAAACATTGATTGGAGAAAGAATCATCCATCGATTGCGTCCCATATGCACCCTGACGGGGAATTGAACCTGCAACCTAGGTGTGTGCCCTGACTGGTAATTGAACCCACTACCTTTCAGTTATGGGATGGTGCTCCAATCAACTGAGCTACACCTGTGAGGGCAGATCAAGTAAATTTTTAAAAAAAGCAGAAACAAATGAAACAGGAGAAACAATAGTTGAGATGATCAATAAAACCCAAAGCCAGATTTTTTTGAATGGTTGGCAAAAACATGCAAACTGTACAAATATGACTAAGGTGAAGATGCAAGATACAAATGGCATTAAAAATGATGAAGAAAATATGGTATAGATACAGAGGAGGTTTTTAAGATTAGGAAGCATCTTAGATAAAGTCAGAGTGAGGCACAAACAGCATATGACAAAAATTGCCATTGCTATTTTCTTGCTAAGTTGTGCTTATGTTAGCGACAGCTATGCTTTTGCAAAATCTTAATATTTTTTCTTCAGCCTTGAATCCCACTACAATTTCTTTGTTTAGTGGCCAAGTTATATGAAAAAATACCTTTAAACTGTTGAATTCCCTCTCAGAGTGGTGAGATATGCAAGTGTAGAAACAGACTGACTGCATGAATAGCAGAGCCTTGTTCACATGAGGCATAGCCTCTTTAATTGGAATAACAGGAGGAATTGCCCTCATGGTTTGAATTGTTAGGCTCTCTCTTTTTTTCTCTTTATTTTTTTTTTAAAATTTAATGGAGCATATATAATTGAATTCATATATAATAAATGTATGGATGCTATGATCCAACTATATAACTTTATATAAATGCATTTGAAAACCTAGACAAAATGAATAAAATGTCAAGGGAAATATAAATTACCAAAATTGGTCAGAGCAACCCAATAGAAACACTCATAAAAAATAAAAATGGCAGTTAAAAGCTTGTCTACAATCCAGCCCCTCCCTCCCTGTCACTCAGGACACCATCTTTTGCGGTTATGCAGGCAGATTCCGCCAAATATTGGGTGTAAAAGCTCACTCAATGCCTTATATGCCAGAACATAGAAAAATATGGGGATTTACCAATCTTAATTTATAAGTCTAGTTTATTCCTGATATCAAGACAAAAATATAATTACAGGCTAATTTCACTTGTGGATATAGAGGTAAAAATCCCTAAAATACACCAGGA
>VMDR010019278.1:0-18458 GCA_007922815.1 Macrotus californicus
AGGAGTTTAGAGAAAACATAAAAAGTATTGTGGATATTTCTCAGTATGAGTGGGTAAGGGAGATCATTTAAAGGAATATTTTTACTAATTACTAATTGAAATGAACTTCTCCCCCTCTCATGAATATGGCCAAGGGCTCTAGTTTCTATCTCTATTTCCAGGAGCTCTGGTAGATTATTTCCTTTCTTAGGGACCTAGTTTGCCTGTAGCTGATACATACTCTGAGCCGTGATGCTGCTCAAGCATACCATTCTCAGGCCTTTGTTGCATATGGATATATATTACTAAAGGAAATATTAGTGAGCTTGTCAACTCTGGCCTCTAGTGGATCATGCTGGCTTTAATAATAAACAGCTTTTGTTGGGAATCATGGTTTATTTATTTCTTGGAACTTGTTTATCTCTTGGAAGGACCTGGATTTTGAAGAGGGAAAAAATACACTATTTCAGAACTGAAAAGAGTTTAATTTTTACTGTCTTTAGTTTGAGTGATTTCACTGATCTTATATCCCAGGAAATAAAGGTAAATGATAGTGTGGCTTTGAAACTGATGGTTGTGGCATGCAGTCGTTAATTTAATCAATAAAATAATGAAGGTGTGTCCTATATTGGCATAGAAATGTTGTGGTCAGTGGGTGTTTAAAACTCCTATAGCTTGACACATGGGTGCTCAATAAATATTTGTTGAAAGCAGGCCATTGTTCCAGGTCAGTTCATGCCATGCACTCATCTAACCAATAAAGGAATATTCCCTGTGGCATTTTCCTTTAGCAGATAAAACAAGAGACAAACACAGAACACAAAATCTTACCCTGACAATCACTACTTGCCTCTCTGGAGACATAGGTAGTGATGGCCAAGAAAGACTGCTTCTGAGAACTGTATCTTGCTTCCTTCCTCCAAGGGAACAAGGAAAATATCAGCCCAAGGGTCCTGCATTTCATTGTGAGGAGACAACTTCAGAAACACAATGCTTGAATGGAGTTGTGTGTTATTTTCCACTTTTACATTTTCTACTTTTACTTGTTATTTCCTTGAGCAAGTATTTGATTGGCCTTCATGATTGTTGCAGACATTTACTTAGCTTAGAATGAAAGCACATATATTAATTAGAGGAGAGCTGGTGACATCACAGTCTGGCAGGTCACAGAATATTATCCTTTTCCAGGGATAATTGGGCCTCCATTTAAGAGTTTTAACTGGTGATTACTGACAAAAATGAAAGAAAAATTAATCATTCTATTCTAGTAAGTCAATAAGCAAATGTCTGGAATTAACTGATTCTCACTTGCCAAAGGCAAAATATTCCAACCCAATAATCTGTCCTACAAATGAGCGAGCTGGTTTTCATAGCCTGTTTATTGTTTAAATTGTTTTTCTTCTTTTTTTAATAATCAGCAAATTTTTAAAAATTACATCCAGGTGTTTGAACATTCTAATGACAAAGTGGTCTTCATAATTGTAATGACTTAACTGTTTATTAGGGATTATATTTATATAATATATAACTGTGCCAATATTGTGTAACAATCATATAACCCAACTCTCATTTTACAAACAGAAATTGAGCTGAGAACAGTCATTCAAGGTTATAAGAAAGGCAGAAATAAGACTTCAGCCTTCTTCCCCTCACATCCACTGCTCTTTGCATCTTTTAACATCATGCATCTTTTTATTAGTTATAAAAAGTTGTTTAGTCAACAAGTGTAACCTCTTCCACCAAACATTTACCAGAGCTGTTAGGAGTAGACAAGTAGATGTTTTTGGATTTTGGATTATTTCCCTTTGCACTCCCAGGTAAAAGAACTATTGGTTGAGGATAGTCAGTAGGTAAAAGTTTCATGGATGGAACTATGAGTCAGAAGAAAAGCACTCAAAACCTCAGAATCCTTGTTGCAAGAATTTGTACAAGGATTTCACTCCTGATAACATCATCATCTTTATGTCTAAAATAAAAAATTTGGATTAATTAGTGTTTCAGGTCCTGCAAGCTATAACATCTATGGTTCTATGAAATAGGACCAAAGCCTTGGTAAATTCACACTCTGCCTCATTCAACCCAAATAATCAAAAATAAGTCAAAGTTTTTAGTTTTACATCATTACTTATTGGAAGTTCTGACATTTCACTCTAGTATTTCACCCAGTAACAATAATAATAACAATGAAGATTATGATGATTATTATAGCTAATACTTATTTACTTATGTACATTTACTAAGACCCTGTAATGTTAATAATGTTATTGTCCACATTTTACAGACAATAAACCTGGATCCAAAAGTAGTTAAGTAATCTGCCCAAATTCATACAGCTAATAAGTGTGTGCTCTTAACCACCATGCTGTCCTGCCTCTTTGAAAACCACAAGTTTCTCAGATAACTGATGTGCGTCATGTATAGGCCACTTAACACACAGCCTCTTCCTGGGGGAATTTCCATTTTTCCTACATTTTCTGGCTAGAAGAGCAATCCAGGGGATGACTAGAACCTTGATTCTCTAGTTCTGATGAAGCTGTGTAGGTCTCTGCATTGTCTTTCTGCAAGATAGCTCTTATCTTTTTGTGATTGATGCCATTGACCAATTGTTTCAATAGTTCAGTATTGAATGTTGGTGCCTTGAAGGCTGCTGCATGCAATAAGAATCACTCTGCTACTTTTTCCCAGAAGTTGTGAACCACCTGCATTGCCAAAAATGGATTACCTGCTAGTGCAGGGTCCAGCACCTTTTAAGGCTACAAAAGTCAGCCTTCCACATCTTTACTTTTCAGTGGAGTCTTCTGGCTTGTGCTCTAGGCTTCTGACTCACAGTGATGATCAAGATAGCTTTTAAGGCATAGAGGGAGAGGTTCCACAGTGTCATTTCCTGTTGATGTTCTTAGGTGAAGAGTAAGACTCAAACTTTCAAAATCATGTGTGAAATTCATTTATTTTCTTATTAAACCTACCTTACCAAATTAGTCATAAGTACAATACATCACAGTACTCAGCTATTTATTTCACTGTGGACTTTAATGTGTGCTAATCTGTTGATGAGATATGGTCAATAAGACAAAAATACTATTGTAACAGCAAAATAAATTTAGTTGTTTGTTTGTTTGTTTATTTTAGCTTTAGTTTCCAGCTTGATAAACTAGTCACATATCCCACCAAAGCCAAAGGCAGTTATAGAATGTGTAACTCTACTTGTACCTCTGTGGTTTTCTAGATACTTTGTGGGGAGTGGGATGACCTAGAAGTCAGCAGAGACTTGGTTTCCAGTCTCTTAACTTAGAAATGACTGTGAGACTTGAGTCAGCACCGTTCAGCTTCTTTATTAAAACAGACCCCTGGCTGGTGTAGCTCAGTGGATTGAGCATGAGCCTGTGAACCAAAGGGTTGCCGCTGTGATTCCCAGTCAGGGCACCTACCTGGGTTGCGAGCCAGTGGTGAGCCCCAGTGACGAGCATGGGAGAGGCAACCACACGTTGATATTTCTCTCCCTCTCCTTCTCCTTCCCTTCCCTCTCTCTAAAAATAAATGAATAAAATCTTTTTAAAAATATTGCTAGAATGTGCTGTTAATAGTCCCTGATTTCCCAACTGATGTGGACTGAGAGAATCTACTTTTGGTCTTCTCCCCGAAGTGAAATCTAGCCACACTCATGTGAGGTCTAGAGCTCAGAATCATTACTGAACTTCCAATAATTATATTGAGAAGTAAAATATGGGATCAGAGATCAATGGTTTTCAAACTGGCCCTTAGAAACTTCTACAAGAAGCCCCCTCCAACTGTAGCAAGCAAAGTAGTCCCAATAGGTTAACATGCCCATAATCCTAGGCCCAGATAAAAGGTCAGCACTAGGGGCTCAAAATCAGCGAATCAGGATTCTGAAAATCACCACCTTTGCCGTCCATTGAAGAAATGTTGGGTTTCTTTGTGACCCTTACTTTGTGACAAGCATGGGTCTAGCTAAGCACTGGATACAATCCCTACCCTTAAGTCATCAACACTCTGATAGATGAAACTCCATAATTATACATGCAGCATGACACATGCTGAAACATGTTATGAGAAAGGCTCCAAGAAGAAACCACTTATCTCCATAGAGAAATTACAATAGAACTGTACTTTGAATGTTACATAATATTTTGTCATGTGGCTATTATAGAAATGGGAACAGCATAAGCAAATGCTGGATGTGTGAAGGCAAATGACATGTCTAATGTGATTAGATAGAGACCTGACCAGGAATGATGGGAAGTCATATTGGAAGGACTCTGAAGAGATTTGAAAGAAGCTGAATGGATATATTTATTCAGCCTGGAGTTTATTTTTTGGACAGGAGTTTTATGAATATTTTTAGGAATATCATTGAACCCAGGTTTGATTCATAGCAGACACAAGAATCATGACGTTTAACCTCACAGCTTGAAGGAACCTCAGAAATCCTCCCAGACTTCTCCTTTCCTTACGTTTTACAGCTGATGTAATTAAACCCCAGAGATGTTAAGTGACTTGCCTGAGGTCAGCCAACAAATTAGTGGCAGAGCAAGGACTAGAGCCTAGTCCATCCTCTTATTTCAATGTACCTTGCCCTGCTCTGTGCTGCCTTTGGGAATTTTATTCATCATTGGAACATAATCAATGTAACACACAATGTGGTGATTAAGTATTTATGAAGCTCCAAGTTTTCCATTGCTCACTATTAAGATATAGTTCCTTCATTACAACCAGGTGATATATCAGATCCTGGACTGCTTCTTCCTGATGAGGGAGCATTCTCTTCAGAAACACAGACAAACAACACACCAACACATGGGCATGACATTCTTCCTCCACCTCACACTCCCTCCTGCCTCCTCATTTCAAACTGCCAGAGATTACAGAGGCACAGCCTGAACAGGAGACACCTTAATCTCTGGTGGTTTTGGAAATAATGTGCTGTTCGTGCATGTATATAAGTGATCACTGCCTTTCTATTTTCTAGATGAGGGAGCCTTCAGAAAGATGAAGCTCCCTGCATACAGAGCACATCAGAGATACCATTTCAGACTCCAGAATGCCAGCCCTCTCTGTAAACAGGGTCGAATTTTTCAGTCATCTGCATACTCCTAATAATTTACCTAGGTTTATGAACTTACATTTCACCTCATAGTCACCTTAGTCTGGCATCTTTAGATTTCTGAGATTGGTTGTTTACTACTTCCATTATCTGGCCATTTTTCCTCCACATTCCAGTACACATTCAATAGGAATCATCTAAATTTACCCATTCATTTTACAAGAGTGGAAACTGAGAGCCAGAGAAGTAAAACCACTTGCCCAATGTTACACAGCTAACAGCAGCACTATGACTAGATTCTCTGACTCCAAGTCCAGCACTTTTCCCTCCATACCAAGATGCTGCTTCTTAAGGGTAGATAATACAGCATTTTCCCACTCTACACAACCCCCACACCCTTTTCATTGCATAACCCCATAAGGATGGATGGAAATGACTGATTGCACTGTGCTCAGAGATTCATTCCAGGACATTGTTTAGAATATCCCACATGTTATTAGTCCATCTATCATATTAAGAAGCTGATTATTGATGAAAATGACATACTTTCTAGTCTAAAGGATATACGGGGGAGGGGGTAAAAGTAAGTTTACAATTGTGAGTACATGAAACACAGAGTTTATTCTTGTGTCATTGTTTATTAATTATTGTATTATTTATTTGTATTACAACTGTAAGCCTACTTCTTCCCACCCTTGTACCCGATCCATGCCATCACCCAGCTGGAGATCCCCCCCAGAAAACAGTGTGCCCATGAAGGAAGAAGGTAGTGTCCATGGCTCCCATCATTTGATAACAGAGCGAAGTTCATCCAAAGTTCACTATAAGTAACAGGTTATTAGATTCATAATCCCAGAGACCCGATAATTGGGTAACTGAATGAATTTAAGCAAGATTGGTAGTAGCTAAGAAATTTAAAAAGACAGTCCCCAAACCATTTCTGCTTCAGGGAAAAGGTGTCTTGTCTGAATTGATCAGCATGGTGCATTTAATTTAGTATACACAAAATTTACAGGGATAGATTTTTTCTTCTTAGAAAATCTATGGCACTCACCATTTAAATTTATTCTGAAGAATCATTTTAATCCAAAACCAGGTGGTGTTTCAGTAAAAATTATAATGAAAAGAGAAGCAAACAAAAGGGGAGAAAAATCCAAGAACTGGCTTCTCAGGCAGGACTTCATAGGATCAGAATTGTCTCACAGTCTGGCCAGGCTTATTAGGCACAGAAACTCTATCCTATTGATTCTACCAAAAGTCATCTAGCTCACCCTGATCAATGTGGCTCAGTTGGTTGGGTGTTGTCACGCAAAGTAAGAGGTCACCGGTTCAATTCCTGGTTTAGGCATGTACAAGAGGCAACTGATCAATTTTTCTCTCTCATATCTATGTTTCTCATCCTCTCTTTCTCCATCCCTTCCTCTTTCTCTGAAAATAAATAATACCTTTTAAAAAAAGTCATCTAGCTCTGTAGAATCCAACCATGCTCTCCAAATCCTGAGTGGCTGCAATATGGTCACATGCAATGGGGATGCTTGTGAGTGCTGCCCAGGTCATCCCCTTTCTGCTATTAGGATAGTGAGAAAACCAAATGAGTGATCAACGATGACCTGTGAGTACAACATTCAACTGGACAGTCTCATGAAATGTGCTACCCAGCCTGCAACAGAGACTAGAGAATTCTCCCAAATTCTACCCGCGTTGGATAAAGTTTGGCAACTTTTTTTGGCAGATGGTAGAGACTTACCTCGTCTTTCTGCAGTCCCTGTCTTCTGTCAGAATATTATTTTAGACCATGTAATCACTTTTTAACTCATGGCCTATCTCATGTTAGCTACATGCTAGTCTGCTTTAGGGAGTTCTGGTAGATGCCCCAGTTTAAGCACTTATCATGAATAAACCACCCTAGTGGTTCAGTTATTTCTGTAAGGGGAAAATCTCTTGTACTTTGTGATGATTCTCTTTATTCCACCTCAGAGAGTGTCATGATCTGACTATGCTGTCAGAGCACTGGGGTCTGGTTTATCCTTGTCAGAAATCTCCAAGTGTGGACACTGACATTTGAAACTGTATTCATTAGTCACTCTCAATAAGAAAACATTCATGGAGTGACTATGACTCATCCACAAAATGTCAAAGGAATCAACTCTCAAAAGGTTTTTCTAAAAACTAGACAGCATCATTGCTTTGAAAGAGGCCAAACAACCATTTGACTATTTTTATTTATCCCTTGAGCTGGCAGATTATCCTAGTTCCAAGCAGGCACAAACTACACAGACCACTGGGATTCACTGTAACTTCCTTCCTAGTCACAGACTTTCTATCCCAGCATCAGAACACAGAGGAAGAAAATATCTGAATGAATATAGACTGTTGTGTTAGAAATAAATTTCTAATTCAGATAAGTAAAATATGCCATTATAGAATTTAACTGTCAAAATAGAAACAAGACTTCTCTGTTTCAGTACTATCTTAGTGACTAGCCTGTGTTCTTCCTTTCTGCTCCATGTCTATTACCAACTACAGTTATGAATAAACACAATGGTGCCATCATAGTACATTAGGAATCTGGGGAGTACTGTCAATTGAGCATTGCAATGTTATCTCTTTACACATGCAATTCCAATATGACAAGTCAGTGAGTGTTCTTCTTCAAGTAAAGGATAATTAGATAGCTACATCATAATAGTTCTGTTAATAATGACAACAGCTCGCATTTATTCATTTAACCCTATGAAGCCAATATTATCATCTCAATTTTATATATGAGGATTACTGAATTTAAATTACCTGTCCAAGGTCTCATAGCCAGAGAAGGGAGAAGGTTATGGTCAAGATTCAAAGGCTGTGCCAACACCACCGTTTTCCTCGTCCATACTGCCCATCCACAATTTAAAAGTTTTCCCTGAAAGAGACTAATCCTGCGTGAATCAGAATGACTTTGCAGCTCTACCCTCAGGGTCCTATCAGAGGATTAGACTCAGAGATCCAAAGACTGCGTGCGGGACTCTGGGCCAGTCACACCTTTTCTAGGCCTCTGTCACTCCAAGAAAGAGAAAAACAGTATCTCTTTTTTTTATTTAGTTATTCATTCAACAAATATGCCAAAAATCAGAGTTACAGTAGGAAAAACAATACAGACTAAGAGCTATTAATAAAAACGGGAACCACTGTTCAGAATATTGTTGTTAAAATAAAAACAATACCAAGTCCCAATCGCTTAGAGTATGCGGAGGGTTGCATTCAAGACTGGTTGTTGAAGTTTTGTTTTCTTAATCAGTGAAGTGATTTGAATTCTTCTCATGTAACTGTCAAATGAACAAAATTACAGGCCCAGTGGACCAATGTAATGCAAGTCTCTGCTTTCACAACCAGTGGCCTAGGTCATCCACATTTGGATGGTTTCTGGTCGGCAAGTTTGCCCTAAACTGTCAGTGACACATGCTATATATCTGGACTTAAAATAAGTCAATATTCTGGAGCTTTCAGTATTTTCATTTGCCTATAGGAACTCATTTCTCTCAGCAAAGGCTGAGCATGTGTGATTACCCCAAAGCCAGACATAATTCAGGAAAACTAATAAGTTGTAACGGGAGAACTGATGGCTGAAGGGATAGTTATTAGGCAAACAGAATGGGGGGTTTGAGAAGCTACTTTGTTCAATTTTAGAGAATTCTAAAGTTTAATTTTGCTGATAAACTAGAGCATATTAAGAAAGCATTGAATGAGAGAGTAAAAACAAAAAGCATTGAATGAGAGAGTAAAAACAAAAAAGTCAAAAAAAAGGAGGGGGAAGAAATTACATTCTTTCTAGTGTACTTCTCCTTAAAGGGGACAACTAGGGTGGGAGACTCAGGAGCATTTCCTGGGCACTGAGAAAAGAGATGCATTTCTTTCCCGCTAATCAGAGCTTTTACCAGTATCCCTGGGTTGAGAGTAAGAGGCACATCTCACACATAAATAAACTATTGGCTCTTTCTCATTTCTGAATCATTCAATTTGTCCCCGATTTTCAAAAGTCACTTGCAAGAGGCATCATCATGAAGTCATTAACTAATGATCCCAACTTCACCAAGCCTAGAGGCCTAATTTATATTCTGCAAACTATTTGTCTTTTTAAGGTAATTTTCTCCACTTATGACAAAGGACATCAAGCCTTTCCTAGCCAAAGACCAAAACAAAAACAAAAAATCAACGGGAAATCACTGTCATTAGAAAATGAAATAAATTTGCCAGCCTACTCTCACAGCTCAGCTTGTATGCAGGGCCAATTTCTAGTCAAAAGGTAGAAAAATACCGGTTTCAAATGCAATGTTTAAGGTGTAACTGAGGGCATGACTGCACCACATCACTCAAGGTGATCCATTCTAACTTTGCTTTAAGTGTTAAAGTGAAGATCTCAGGGTTGGCTTTTTGGTTTTCTTGATGAACTCACCTGAACTTCTTTGGGGCTCAGCTGCTTGGAGTTTTTTAGAGAAGCATTTCATTACTAGTTCAATGGCTGTAAGATGAGTGAAACTCATCTCTCTTGGAACTTGAATGCCAAGCTAAGAAAATAAGACCCTAAGTCACAGGCAGTGGGAGCCACAGAAGGTTTCAGAGCCATGCAGTTGTGACCAGAAGAGTGCTGGAAGGTTCTGGCAACAGTGAGTCGGATAGGGGAGGGAGACAGAGGGTGGAAATAGAGAAGTCAAGTCAGGATATCAAACTGTGAAAAATGTGTGAGAAAAGAGTGTCCCATACCTGTGGAATCACAAGCCACTGTTGCTGTTTCTTGGCTGGTGCTGAACCACGTCACTCAAACTGTGTTTGAGATGACACAACTCTGAGGACTGCAGAGAGAGGCTGCCTCTCTCTCCTTGGCTTCACACCTGACTTCAGCTGACAGCAGCTACCCTCTGCTAGTGGTGAACGGGTTGGTGGGATGGACAGAAGTGTGGAGAGGGGTAAAGCCAGATGAGCTCTGCCTGCCTGGAACCAGAACAATGCCAAGGAAACACCTTGGGGAAATGAAGCCGAGACAGGGAAGTCAGGTTGGCCCCTCTCTGGCTGTGTGTGCCTCACCTTTGCTTTTCTGGACCTGAGGTGCCTCATCTATGAGATGATTACCATCATTCTTTCCCACTTGATCATTTATAACATTAGCAGCATATTATTCATTTAAAGATGCATTTCATGGCTCACATCCAATTCAATTCAATTCAATTCCAGCGTGCACCATTGTACAAAATGACAAAACTTCTAAAGTCTTGATTTCCTCACTTTATTTTTCTGCCCTTCTTTTTTTTTTTTCTCATTACTTTTCTGATGCTGAATTTATCCACCCTTCCGTTTTTTCTTCATTTTCTAGTGACAGCAGGGAAGGGTCTGCTTCAACAGGAGAAGCTAAGGTTACCTATCTATTGACAGGACAAGGAGGAGCCCGGCCTAACCAGCCAGCTTTTTCCACACCATTCTGCTCGTGACCCTCAGCCCTACACCAGCAAGAAGAGGAAGGTGAACTCAGCCTCCCTTCTGACTTCATGTTTTATCACTGTTTTCTTCTGCCAAGCTGCAGGTTCCCAAACATTCTAGGCAACCATCTCCCTTACTGCCTGCAAGCCAAGCAAAGTGATTGTGGTCACCCGCTTTTCCTAGGAAAAGCAGTAAAGAGCAAGGTGATTCCCCCAAGTCTGGCTGTAGTTTAACTTGACAGTAAACACCACACACATGACATGCACACTCACAGCCCCAGACTCCTATTTGCAACTGCCTCTATTTGACTTCAGCCTGCCCAAATCCCCCTTGTCATCAAAGTCACGGAGGCCTCACTTTCAAGGAAAGTGCCTGACCTGCATTAGTCACTTACCTTCTGGTCCACTGAACTGTGCTCTTGCACTTGAGAATCATCAGCTCCTTGCCTTGCTCATCCCAGCTGAAGATGGGCTCAGGTAGGGTTGTCCCTCCCATGCTATCCTACCCCACCCAGCCCAAGGCTCTTAACCCACTGCTTGAGTATCTTACTTCCAATACCAGCCTGGTTAGTATTTCAAGGTCAACTGTCTCAGAAGAGAGAGAACCAGGCTGGTATAGGGAGTGAGAATCTATTTCTCCTCATCCTCAGAGCTTAAGGAGACTAGAGATTTTTTTTTCTTAATAATCCAGAATTCTACAACCAGAACTGGATTATTAGGTGGCTGGAAATACTTAAAAAATAAAATACATGATTTCCAAAAGAAGCCTATGTGAAACCTGAATTTAATGGAGCCCAAAGCTGGAGAGATGAGAAAAGATTTAGTTAGCAAAAGAGGACTATAGCAAGTACACATTACTATTAAAATTAGAGGTAACAGTTGGCCCACCCCATCTCCTAGAGTAATAACAATAATATCTGTACTTTATTTAGTATGTACCAGGCACTTCATATACATTAACATGAACTAGCACAATAATCCTACAAAGTGGACATTCCTGTGCCCATTTTTTAAATTAAAAAAATAAGACTCAGAAAGATGAAACTTGTAACAGGTGGAGCAGTGACTCTAATATGGGGCTGTCTGACTTCAGAGACTATGGCCTATGTCTTCTGAAAAAGAATAAACTGTTGAAATTTAAACTTAACAAAATAAAACCCAGTGAACTGGAGGCAGACCTCTCAGGTCCTGGGTCTATGGCCTCTGGCTAGCCGTGTGACCTTGGGCACATCTTTTGGGTTTCACTTTCCTTTCCCAGGAAATGAGAATGTCAAGTCCAATTATTTCCTCCAGCTTCAGCACCTGGGAGTGTGCTTTCTAGTCCCTGCGTGTCACCTCCGCAGGGGCCAGCAGCTGAAATCTTACCTCAGCACAATAGATCTCTCACAACAGGAAGCGCCACTTCGGAGCCTCCGGAAATGAGTCAGAAAAGAATTCTTTTCTCCAGGAGAACCTATCATTTATATGACTGTGATTACCCACTGGTCAATGCTGGCTTAGGTGACATCCACTGTTTATTCCACCAGCATTCCACTTCACGGCACTCTCTTATGACCCTGGAGAGAGGACCTGCACTCAATTTTTTTGTCACCCATATGTTTAAAGGGGTAGTGACTCAAAAGTGAAACGGGAAGAAAAGATAAATATTGCACACCCACATGTCCCTCTTATGTGAAAACCCATTACAAGAACATTAACAATTGATAGGACTGGAAATAATTACCAGCAATAATTCTTTATTTAATTTAAAAATCACCAGGGTTTCTAAATAGTGAATGTTTACAGTCTATCAGAGACTGAACTTGATCATGAGATAGATACTAAATGCAACACTGACTGAATGCAGATCAAAATCAAAGGAGAAACGTGTTATTTAATATGAAAATATAATTTTCTGTTTGCAAAAGTTTGCTCTAACAAAACCTTTAGGAACCAGAGTTTGTTGAACTGATGTGAGTTCACCTTTAGTGTGGTGGGAGGCCCATTGGTGTGAATGAATACAGAGGGCCTGGGTACACACTGCTGAGGGAGGGGAACGGAAGCAGAAACCATGTAAGTGAGCCTCATTTCTGTTTAGAAAGGCATCAGCTGGTAAATATTGTACTGACTTGAAAACAACCGGAAGGATGTTGCTAGAAGAGAGTATGACATTTAGTGGATTTCTTTGAGTTAAACATTCAAAAATGACACTTTATTTAAGCCATCTAGAATATCAATAGGGCTCCTTTGGGCAACATGTAAACCATTAAAGGCAGTGTGACAAACTAAAACAATATTTCTGGTAGCAAGGCTGACAACCAGACAATGCTAGAATAAGTAATATTTCCCAGAAGGAGTCAGGAAATCGTATTACTGCCTCTGTGGTTTACCTTACTCAGAAATAAAAACACAAGAGCAAAGGGGGAAAAATTGGGACAACTGTAATAGAATAACAATAAAACAACAACACAGTATCAACAATACACCATGGATAACTTGTAAAAATGCATACTACTTTTCCACATGGTGATTATTTTAATCTTTATCACAATGCTGTAGGGCAAGCAGAGCAGATATACTATCCCCATTTTGTAGGCTAAGAAACTGAGGTTGAGAAAGGTAGAATATTTCATCTAAAGACACACAATTTTTCTACAACAGATTAAGCTAAAACTCTGGACTTTTGATTTCTAGTCCAGTGATTTTGCCACAATACCCAAAGGGATCTGAAGTTTGTGGTATCACCAACTATATCAGTTCAAGTGGAAAACAGCTTATATATTTCACATGAAGATACACACACAGTAATTGCACACCCTGGGGAGTTTGTGGATCAATTAACAAATATTTGTTGCAAGAAGCTTGCTAGGTTTTTAGTAACCCTAAAAAAGAGCAAAGCATGGGTCAGGTCCCCAGGGAGCTAACAGCTGTGGGGCCTAGACTCTGAAGGGACTTAAGGTAATAATATGTATTATTAGAAGCAGTATTAGCATCAATTAGTCTCAGAGAATTAAGAGGTGAAAGAATCAGGAGGAGCATGTTCTTGCAGGCAAGAGTGAGGGGAAGTGTTATAAGACCCAGGAAAGGGTACTAATTTTATGGACTTGAATTTGGAGACCCATGCAAGAGGAACTGTGAATTTAGGCTCATGGGAAGTAAGGAGTTGAAACTGAGACCCCCTACTTCAATCCAGGACCCTCAAAGAACCTCACTTTCACTGAAATGAGGGACTAGAGAAATCCTACCCTTTGGTCACTGAACATTAGCACAAAAAAGGGCTTGCATGAGAAATCACAACCTCAAGCCTTTCCATGAAATGATTTGGAGTCCAAGTTCTCACTATTCACATGGTATAAAAATCTCAAGGCTGAGGATTTGACAGTTTGCAAACTGCAGAGACATAGCCTCTGGGGGAAAACTAAAAGTGAACTCCACTGAGACAAAGGGGAAGCTGTCTTTCATAGAGAAAATTTCTCCCAGCTTCCTAATGTGGTCCATTTGATGCAAATGAGGTTTTCAAATCATGCATTTCTGATTGGTCCACGTCATGCGATTGGTCCTCAATCAGTTCTGATTGATTGGTATCATCCATTCTGATTGGTTGGTAAAAATGCAAATGAAGCTTTAATGGTACATTTCTGATTGGATGGAACAGGTCTCAGTTCATTGATCAGAAGAGGAGACCAAGAACTTCCTTATAATGGTTGACTCAGGCGGTGCTTTTCACAAAATGCAGATACATGGGAGACCTTAGTCCACAATGGCTGCTAGACTCTGGTTATGAACTTGGGCCCTGTTAACCACAAGAAATCCATTTTGACATATACATTTCTTCTTAGGGTTCACAAGAGAAAGAGGGAAGAGAGGAAATGGAAGAGCCTTAACTATTAACTGGTACCTTTTATTTCTTTCTAGAAAAAGAGTAAAAGCAAAAATGTTAATAAATAGGAGTGGCTATAATATCACCTTCTATACTTTTACCTATGTCTGAAATATTTCAAAATTTAAAGTTTTTAATATTTGGTTTTTAGAGGAAAGGCACTGTGCCTGACCCCATATCAGAGCAGCAAGGTGGCCTTGTTGAGGTGGGGGTGATTAGAATAAAGTGTTCCTAACAATTCATCAGAGACAGTGGAATTCTCTGCAGGTCACAGTTTCATGACGAGAAATGAGGAGTAATAAGACCATCAAGCAACCCAGGCAAAACCCTCGCAGCACTCAACCAAGGCAAACCTAAACATGCTTGTTTCTTCAGGACAAGACCCTGGAGAAACAGGCTCTGCCACTGGTGCTTTGTAATGAAATAAAGTTCTTCGTCCCAGTTACTGCTGATCCCAATGAACGGCTCAGCTAGAAGAGAGAGGTGGCAAAGACCAAGCCAATCCTTATCACCTCTGAAATGCCAGTGAACCGGTTTGTTTGATTTGGTTTTTAATTACACATGGTGTGAGACTAGAGGCCCACTTAATAAAACCAGCCTCAGTGTGGTTTCCCAAGTTCAAGAGAGAGAGAAAGAGGGAGAAAGAAAAAAGGAGAGAAAGAAACTCTATACGTTGTCAGTTTAGTCTATTCGCTTGTTTTTTAACCCAGGCATTAGAATTAGTACTTTTTTTTTTGAATCTGGCATTTAATTAGGACACAGATTAATCAATATCCTTTTCTTAAATAATGCAAACTAATGAGTGTTCAGGGATTTAAACAAAGATTTGCCAGAGAAAAGAACAAAAATTTACTCTGCAAATGCTACAAGTCCTACATAAAAATAATTTAAAAATTGGTGTAACAGTAGGCATGTTAAGGTAGTAGATTATAGGTCTTACTTTCTAAATTTTTATAATAGTTAATTATTACTTTTATAATACAACATTTTTAAGGAAAAGGCTAGCATTGCATTTCTGAAAGCAATTTGTTCCACTGACTGACAGAAATGTATCTTTTCTGATACCCAGAGGACAATCTCACTAATGCTTAAGAAATTAGTGTTAATTTAATAACAATCCACCTCTCTAAAAAAGAAAATTATATCCTCTACTCTCCCTCTGAACAAATTTAAAAGTGGAAATAAGGCTTTGAAACCATTGATATGCTGTTTAAATAGGGCCTTTCATCAGCATCAGTACTGGCAATTGCCAAGGACATGTTAATAATTTTATGAGGTACCAGTTTAGAAAGCACTGTCTGTCACTTGTGGTTGTATGAAGAAAACTTTCATGCAGCTGGACTCCTGTATACACCTCTCAAGACCATCGCTCAGCCAGGCAGCGACCAGCACGACAATCAGCAGCTGTTCACATCCTTCGTCCGAGCACGGTCACACACAGGGAGGGCTGTTTATGCCAACACTAAGCACTGTTATAGCAGGAAGGAACTGCCACTCCTTCCATTTAAGGTGCAAGAAGAAGCTTAAACACACCATTCTTATACTATAACCTTATATTTATAGCCAGAATAAAAGCCCAATCATTGAAATCCAACTTTGTAATTCTCCATTCTGAATGACATTGTAGGCAAAACATCATGTTTAACTCTGTCATTTGACATTTTTCATACGAAGTGGGTGTGAATTCTATTTGATTTTCAGCCACACCATCTTATTACTGTGCTATTCACATCTACCATGGTGATCTGAACATAAAACTGGCTATTTGCCCAGATACCTTGGTGTACAAATCGCAGCAAGCTGGAAGTAAAATGGGCATTTAGAATTTGAGAATTGTAAATCTGAGAGGAAATTTAAGTAGTTAATCTCTCCCACCTGACCCTTTTATTTTCTAAATTTTATATTCTAAACACCAAGACTCCGGCAGTCCTGCCTGAACTGGGTGGTTGCAGTTTCCCGATGACTTTAACCACAGGACAGGGGAGTTCCTACATGCCCCAGGGAAGCTCCTGGATTCCAGATACATGCCTTCCTGGCCCCAGTGAGTGGTACAACCCAGTTTCCCCCTGATAGTCCGACCCACCAGCCCAGCCAATACAGTAATCCCTTCCTTTCCTTTTCTTTTAAAATTTACTTTAGTTGGCATACAATCTTATCTTGGTTATATTAGTTTCAGGGGTACAATATAATGATTCCATATTTTTATACCGTACAGTGTTATCTAATCATCTGTCACTATGCAAACATCACAATATTATTGACTGTTATTCCCCTTCCCTTTTTTGCCCATCTCCCCACCCTCCTTTCTGGTAACCATCCCTTTGGTTTCTGTTTCTATGAGCTTGTTTTTGTTTTCTTCTGTTTGTTTGTTTTATTTTTTATTTTTATTTTTTAACTACTTCATTGTTCAATTACAGTTGTCTGCATTTTCCCCCCACTAGTCCCCCCTATTCCAGCCAAACTCACCTCCCTCCCTTGCTTCCACCCTCCCCCTTGGTTATGTTCATGTGACCTTTATAGTGGTTCCTGAAAACCCTTCCCCCCATTATCCCCTCCTCCCTCCCTTCTGGTTACTGTTAGATTGTTCTGAATTTCAGTGTCTCTGGTTATATTTTGTTTGCTGTTTTCTTTTGTTGATTATGTTCCAGTTAAAGGTGAGATCATGTGGTACTTGTCCCTCACTGCCTGGCTTATTTCACTTAGCATAATGCTCTCTAGTTCCATCCATGCTGTTGCAAAGGGTAGGAGCTCCTTCTTTCTCTCTGCTGTGTAGAATTCCATTGTGTAAATGTACCACAGTTTTTTGATCCACTCATTGACTGACGGGCACTTAGGTTGCTTCCAGCACTTGACTATTGTAAATTGTGCTGCTATGAACATTGGGGTGCATAGGTTCTTTTGGATTGGTGTTTCAGGGCTCTTAGGGTATAATCCCAGCAGTGGAATTGCTGGGTCAAAAGGCAGTTCCATTTTTAGTTTTCTGAGGAAATTCCATACTGTTTTCCACAGTGGCTGCACCAGTCTACAATCCCACCAAGAGTGCACTAGGGTTCCCTTTTCTCCACATCCTCTCCAACACTTGTCTGTTGATTTGTTTATGATGGCCATTCTGACCGGTGTGAAGTGGTATCTCATGGTGGTTTTAATTTGCATCTCTCATGGCTAGTGATGCTGAGCATCTTTCCATGTCTCTGGGCCCTCTGTATGTCCTCCTTGGAGAAGTGTCTGTTCAAGTCTTTTGCCCATTTTTTAATTGGGTTTTTTGTCTTCCTGGAGTGGAGTCATGTGAGTTTTTTATATATTTTGGAGATCAAACCCTTGTCCAAGATATCACTGGCAAATATGTTTTCCCATATAATTTGTTCTCTTTTCATTTTAATGCTGTTTTCTTTAGCCATGCAGAAGCTTTTTAATTTGATGAGGTCCCATTTGTTTATTCTTTCTTTTATGACCCTTGCTTTAGGGGACATATCAGTGAAGGTGTTGCTGGGTGGAATATCTGAGATTTTCCTGCCGATGTTTTTCTTTAGGACTTTTATGGTATCATGACTTATATTTAAGTCTTTTATCCACCTTGAATTTATTTTTGTGTGTGGTGTAAGTTGGTGATCGAGTTTCATTTTTTTGCATGTAGCTGTCCAGATCTCTCAACACCATTTGTTGAAGAGGCTATTTTTACTCCATTTTATGCTTCTTCCCCCTTTGTCAAATATTAATTGACCATAGAGACTTGGGTTTATTTATGGGCTCTCTGTTCTGTTCCATTGGTCTATATGTCTGTTCTTATGCCAGTACCAGTCTGTTTTGATTACAGTGGACATGTAATACAATTCGATAGAAGGTAGTGTGTGTGATCCCTCCTGCTTTGTTCTTCTTTCTCAAACTTGCTGCAGCTATTCGGAGTCATTTATGGTTCCATATAAATTTCTGAAATGTTTGTTCTATATCTGTGAAATATGTCAATTGTAATTTAATAGGGATTGCATTGAATCTATAAATTGCATTGGGTATCAAAATGGTATCACCATTTTGATGATGTTAATTCTTCCTATCCATGAGTATGGTACATGCTTCCATTTGATGGTGTCTTCCTAAATTTCTTTCT
>VMDR010019279.1:0-18433 GCA_007922815.1 Macrotus californicus
ACTTGGATGGAATATTATGCAGGGAAATCCAGCTGAGAATTTGGAGAGTCAGTGAAGTTTTAAACTTTCTTTCTGATTTACGAATGGGGATAGAAGGAAAGAGAAAGGAAATGTTGAATAATTCTGTTGTTTGTACTCTATATCTATATATAGATAAATTGGTTCATTTTGGTGATAGTTCACATAAAGCAATAAAAAAGAAAAAGTAAAAGTAACAGTAGGGTAATTGTAAGCAAATTTTTTCAACTCTCGGAGATTGGAATTAGCAATGTCTGAGGAGGATAACAGAGGTTGGAGATGTCCTTGAATTAATAAACATTCTGTTTAAAATAAATTTTATATAGATCAAGAAAAGTGAGCTATTAGCTGTTCTTGGAATTTCCAGTGTGCAAAACATAGCAGCACATAACCCACATATTAACATCTCCATCAGTTATTATCAAACACTCACTAATCCTAGGCTGTCTCCTGGGCTCTAGGGAGATAACATCACATAGTACATGATTTATGCCCTCAGTGGACATATAGCCTACAGAGGGGAGACAGGCAAGCAGTTCAATAATTTCAGTGTGATGCACACTACAATTAATAGTCCACAGCATATATACACCATGCTATGACAAATAGTAGAGAGGTATTAACATACAAAGGTATATGGGGGCAAGCCACGCATAGTTACAGAAAAAAAGGCAATGGAAGAAGGATTGTGAGATCTGGGCTTATGTCCTGTCTTGCATAGTATCTGACCAGATGAGGTTGGATAAGTCACCGAGCCGTATCTAAAATAAATGGGAAAAATAACATTTGCCTAATATGGTTTCTGTAGTAATTGAAAAGCAAGTGAGAGCAACCAGCACAGTGAAAGGCATGCATGAAAGCTGAGTACATGTTAGTTGAATTATTAAGACATAAGAATAGTTTGATAGAATAAATTTTCCCAAAAAGTAATTTCATGAGCAGCCCACCAGAAAAGCAGAGACAGTATTTATTGAAATTGCAAATAGATTCTTTTGCCACAACTAATTTTCTCCAAGTAGTATATTCTCCATAACTCTGAGATCAAAATCATGTATTGCACATGAATTTTCATGAAGTTAGGATACAAACTAAGATGTATCACAATTAGACCAAACTCAAGAAGTCAAATGAAAGTCTACTATTCATAGCAAACACTGGCAGAAGGAATTGCTGTCTGCTAATTATCTCATGTCCTGAGCAGCAGCACAGAGATGATTGCTTTGTGCCTAATGATTAGGAAGGTCAAGTTAAATTTACAGATAAATAGAGGTAGGCATTCAGTGTGCCCAAATACCTCTTCCAGAAAGGACAAGAGTACTCGGAGCAGTGAACACTTAATTATAGGGTATGCCTGTGGGGGAGGTGGAACTCAGGGCGTCAGCCTTGCTGGAGATGCTCCTCTGTCCTATTGCAGATTGACTTCTGTCCCAGGACACCAAGTCTCTTGAATGGGGGAAGTCGGTGCTATCCCCCAGGTCGTGCTGTATGCACCAGGGGCACAACAGTGAACAAGACTGCCAAATTCTGGGTTTTGCGGGGCATAGAGTCTAGCAGGAAAAACACCTATTAAAAAATATACAGAGATGACTCTTATGGAAGTGGAAATCCAGGAAACAGGTATTAGTGCAAATAAGCCCGAGCCTGTGGCACCTGGCCCTGAGTGCTTTCAAAGCATGCTATGAGTGCTGAAAAATATTCTTACTGTAAATCTGTGGTCAAGTAGCTTTTTTGGTTTTTGTTTTTTTGTGGGAATTTTTGTCTGTTTGTTTGTTTTTACATGAAGTTATGATGGAGCAATTAGCAGAATCCCAGAAGCCTTCCTGCTGTTTTGTATGTAGATGATGTGAGCTATTAATTTTGACCTAATGTCTAGTCAGCCTTAGATCCCCAAAATAAAGACAACCGAGTGACAAAGGAGAAAATAGTCCACTTCAACAGTAATCAAACAGATGCGAATTTAGACAACTTTTTAAAAAACTATCCAATTAGAGATTTATGTGATAATATTCAGTGCTGATACCAGTCAAAAAATATTCTCATGGCTGGTAGGAGTGAAAATTGGTATTACCTATTTGAAAAGCAATTTAGCAATATATATTAAGAGCATTAATAACTTCATACCCTTTGATCCATTCATTCTAAGACTTGATACTAAAAAATAATCCAAACGTAGAGAAAAATATTACTGTATACAAACAAGTTCATTGTAGAATTGTTTAGAACACTGAAATCTTGGATGCAACCTAAATGTCTAACAGCAAAATGATTGATTAAAATATGTGTGTCTTATGAAATCTCCAGGGGACATAGAGCCAATAAAACTGATAGTTATAATGAAGCTTTGTTAGGATGTTTATATAAAAGCTTATTTTCGGTTTTCAATCAAAGAAGGAACCCCTGAAGCATTAATAGTATGCTACCATGCATTTAATTCAGCACATTGTGCCATTCACCATGTAGTACTGTAGGTTTTATTTTTTTAAATATGAACTGTTAATACAATTACAACTTTGTCAAACAGAATAATAAACCAAAACTTTGCAAAAAAAAAAAAAAAGACTGGAAAGGCAACACCATTTCATTAGCAATGGTTGATTCTCAGTGGTGGGATGTGTGATTGTTTTCTTCCTTTCATTTTTCTTCATTTTCCAAATATGCCGAAATAAGTGTCTTTTGCTTTTAGAATAGGACATTAAGCCTGAGTTTTTGTTTTGTTTTCGTCCCTCATCATTTCTTAAAAAGTAGTCCAGTTTATGTTCTGTTTTCCTGGGTAAAAAGAAAGCCTGAAACATTAACTTAATAAGTAGGCCTCTCAATGCTTAAAAAAGTCAGAGACCCATAGAATCTTAGGGTTGAGAGATCACTAATGAAGTCAATACTATTTTTTCCAGAACAAGAAGACAATTATTTATTGAGTGCCTACTATGTGTTAAACCCCCTGACATCAATTGCTCACCTGCTTCTCACTGGGAAACTCCTGCTCATTTGTCCTAGAGAAGAGTCTAGTGTCACCTCCTTTCCATAAGTGTTCTCGACTGGCATCACTTTTCCTTCTCCCCTTCTTCAGATCATCTGGGCTAGGGCCCCTTCTGTCTGTTTGGGAGATTGTTCATTGAAAGCTTTCTGAGGGCAGGGACTATATCCCCAGCTGAGGGCATGTGATGAACACATAGACTGTAAGGGAATGAGTAATTGTTGAAGGCACTATTTAGATGTTTTCAAAAGACAGAAACTAGTATGAGAGGTGGGCTCTGGGGATACAACATCAAATAGAACATGATCTCTGCCCTCAGTGGACATATAGCTTACAGAAGGAGACAGGCAAACAATTCGATTATTTCAGTATGATGAATGCTACAATTAATATTCCATAGCATACACACCAGGCTATGACAAACAGTGGAGAGGTATCACCATACAAAGGTACATGCCCTTAAAGATTTTATGAGTAATTGTAACATTAAAATCTAATTAATGGTGCATACTTACAAATGAAAAAAGACCACAGTGAATGTCAGATGGAAATCAAAAGACCACAGTGAATGTCAGATGGAAATCAAAAAGACCACAGTGAACATCAGTGAATGATAGAAAAATAAAACATCAAATGGCCTAGATATACTTTTTTTATATGATTAAACATTATGTGGTTTTATTTTATAATTTTTAAGTCAGTAAAACCATAAACCACATAATAATCATATCTTTTACCTATATAAATATAAGAATTTATGAAGAAAACTTTTAATTTTTTTCTAATGACTAATCCCCTAGTTGACTTATAGCTGAACAAGGGTTAGAAAATGTAATGTCTTCCTTAAAATATACATTTCTTTTTGGTGAGATTGTATAAGTGTTAGTCTTTATTAGTCACTGAACTAACTACCACATGAGTTAATAAGGTCAGCTCTTCAGATGACTGGTAGAAAAGAACTCTATTCAGATGAGTAAGCATGAGTATCTTTTCCAAACCTGGGAATTGTACGCACTCTTGGATGTGCAGAAAGGGGCTTTCTGTCTTCTCTATGAGGGGGTTTATATATTTCTGCATTTTCTCTTCGTTGAGTGATGATTGGCAAATATTCTAAGTCATGTCAGTCTAATGTCCTTTCTCCTTCACCATACAGGCAGAGATGCTCAGGGTTTACTTTCCAATCTTTATATTGCTCCTCAATATAAATGGTGTCACTATTTTAAATTATATAAAATATTTTTTGTTTGTAGGAAAATAAATTTCACTTACACATGCCCTTTAGTCTATAAACATAGACTACAGTCTCTGGGAGCCCTAATAAATGGTAGAAGACTTCAGCTATGCAGGATCTATATAACATGGGCTTCTTAGAATGGATAGGGCATGGCTTGAGTTGGCTCTATCTGTCTATAAATATCCATAAGTAATGTATATGTAGACATTTTTCATTATGCAAAAAATATTTATAACACTATCAGAAATTTAGATGCTAACTCTAAACCGGGAAGAAATATAAAAATTATTTCAGTGCTGCCTAGGAAAATGTGTCATATGGTTCAAGCAATTAAGAAGAGATATCAACAAAGAAAAAGTGTTTCTAGTAGAATATTGTGAATAATGAATTTTATTCAAACAAGCAAGACCCTGAATTACTATCAAGTAATCATCAATTATACATACAGTTTAATATTTTATCATAACAGCTACATTAGGATGGCAATATGCTGGGCTTCAGGGAATTAGTTCACATGGCCTGCTGAGCTATGGGGTATCTTGTCCACCACTTCAGTTGCTCTTGAAGATGATGATGAGATTGTGTCTCTCACCAAACTTTGGGCAAGTGGGGAGCTGTTTTAGCATGTCAGAGTCCTGAGAGCTCCGAAGAGCACCATGGTATAGTGGGAACTGTTTGTAGTGGCAATCAGAGCACATCTGGAGTGCTGGGGACATTGACAAACTAGACTTCCCCGTGAAGGAATACCAGGTTGATGAGGAGATGGGGCAGTGGGCTGCCTGATGTCAAGTTGAAGAAGGTTCACTGGAATCCTAGATAGGTACTTTCTCCAATCCCTGAGGAGCTGCCATATTGTAGAAGGAGTAGCCCAAAAGGACAGTGTTTTTTCAAAAGACAGAACTCAGATCACTGGATGGATGGAAAGTTAAGGTGGACAGATTCTGAATGATATTTATGTAATCTATGTTTTACCATGTTGATTCAGAACATAGCATGATGTAGAGAGTCAGATCTATTTTCAAATCCTGGTTTCCTTTCTTACTAGCTGTGGATTTGCTACATGCTGCTTAGGCATACTGAGACTTAGTTTTCTCAACTGTAAACTACCAACATTAATATCCACTTCATATTGTTGTGATCAGCTTCAAGGATTAGAACACATAAAAAGGCCTGGTATAGTTACCATAAATGCTCATATTTGTGTGGATATTGTTATTATTATCATTTAGCCTCATTGAAAAAATAGGACCACGGTGGCATTAGCAAATATTTTCCTACTTTAGTTCCCTCCTACTCTTGAGACTGTCTGGTCTCAAATTCTCAGATAGCCCTGAAAATCTTCTGGACAGAGTGTCATGTGTAGAAGTGGCTTCTCAGCTACCCTGTGGATTTAATCATCTATTGTTTACCATATTATCTCCTCTCTAGTTCTGATTCACTACAGCAGTATCTACTGTCAAGGCCATTCTTTGGTCAGAAACCTAGAGCAACTTAAGGATCACATACATCCTTCTTTTCTATTCCAGCTGTAGTCTGGTCCTATTGTCTCTCAAGAAAAAAAAAGCCCAGCTCTGATATGGTGCTGTAGTTAACTTGTGTCTTACCATCAATGCAAGCTGGATTCAGTCAATGTCACCCTGTGATCCTAATGTCTTATGCAAAAGCTTGTTTTAATTTTTCTTTTCTTTCAGACACTTACTGCTTCAAAAAGACTCAGTCTGTTGAGTCTACTTGAGCGCATTGGGGCCAAAAATATGGAAGACTGATAATGTGGTCTTTTCAAAATGGCCTCATCATCTGACACCAGCTTTTACCTTTGAGTCAAATTTATGCTTCTTGAATCACTCTTCCACCCCCATGGCCTCCACAGCTTGACAGGCATCTGAGTCCAAGGGTTATCATAGCTTAGGTTCTCAAGTTTAGAATCCTGCTACATAAAGAAAATGTTTTAATAATTAGAGTTAGTCTCTCAAGTGGAATGAGGTTGCTCAACTAAGAATAATGTCCTTCCAATGAGTACACACATACTGAGGCTTAACACCCATGTGAGGCATACATTTATATGTGAAGGAAAGACATAGTATGGGTTAAGTATCCAATCACGTCTTTCCCATTTATTATGTTTCATGATGTCTGAGTAATTTTGCCATTATGTTAGTGCCCACAACAGCATAAGTGATATACATATGAGCAATATGAGTGAGAAAGGGAACATATACTCACAGCTGCACATTGAGGCCCATGGAACACTATATAATGCTCCTTTGTCAAGAATTGATTTGTTTATATCTTTAGTTTTCTCTTAGGGATGCTTTAACACCATTAGATATTCATCAACCTTTAGTACACCCAGAACTTAAATAGAGAAGAAACAAAACATGTGAATAAGTGAACCTGGAAAATTGTCATTTTCTATTCATTTACTGTCTTACACTACAAGGTATCTTTTTAAGAGTTCATTTGCCTTGCCTTTCCAAATGGAGGGTAAGACTCATGATTTACCTTTCTTGTGGCTCTCAGGGATTCCAGCTCTTTGCTCAGCCACAGAAGATGCTTAGTTAATGATTGAAGTTCATCGTTTCATGTGATACTCCCTGTGCCTGATCTAAAATGGCTCTGCTCTGATCTCTGAGACTTGGAAAGGCCATTTTTTTTAATTATAAGAGAAAGGATTGTGACTTGTGCAGGATTTTGATTTTTTTAATCTGTATCACACAGCTCACAAGTAAAATGGTTTAGATTAAAACAAATTGAATGAGAATAAAAAAGAGCCTCCATTCCATCTAGCTCTCATCCTACTAATATCTAGCCATATGGCCTTGGACTAATTAATTAACTTCTTTTGAATCTCTGTTTCTTCATCTGTAAATACCATTCAAATTGAGCTATAATGATATTATTTGCTTACTGAAGGACAGAGATGTTTATATACTTCATTCAAAAGGTCAAACAGATGGGACTATTTGAGATTGAAAGTGCATGTGTAGGAGTCATGCCTTTTGTGAGCCACATAAATTCCCATGGGGTCTGGTAACTTGCTGTGTACCCAGCAGGAACCAAAAAGGTCTTGTGATGGTGATAAATATAACACCATGAAATAAGACCACATTTGACACAATGAGAAAGCTGGGAAAGAAAACAAAACAAAAACCTAGACTTCATCTCTGGGTACTTTGTATGACTTTGGATGGGTCTGTTTACCATTTTTAGCTGTTTAGTTGATTTATTAAAAGAATCAAATGTAAACAAAGGGCAGGAAGGCATGTAATTGGAACAGTAGAAAGATTATTGAGCTCACGAGGTGGGAAGTACAGTACTCTGAGATGTATAACATCCTGAAATTCCTGGCTTCCTACACCTATTCCCCTCAAAGGAATAGACTTCCCGTAAAAGCTAGTGCTGGACAATGCTAATCAAGGCACTTATGGAAGTTGATTAGGATACATAGTGTGTTTGATTGGGATAAAGCTCAGATATATTTTAGGCTGATCTCTTAACTTTTCAGATGGGAAAAATAAGTCTCAAAGAAGTTATGTGAATTCTTCAAGATTATATAATTTATGAGAGAGTTAGAACCATGTTTGCAAGATGGTGAGCCATTGGGGAATTCAATGTTTTGACCTATTTTGCTTAAGTTTGAGATTGAGTGACAGAGGTAATCGCATTTTCTTACTGTCTTAGTTTTAGAAAGCCCTGTCAGTGCCCTTTCATTTACTGTCTGTAGAAAGAAAATGAATTTAAGGAGTGGATTTCATAAACACACTGCCAACGCACACTGCCCACTGTTGAGCACTGGTGATACAAACTTGCTTCGAGATTCTTGCTTGAATAGATTTCTTTTTCATTCCTTCACATTGTTGATGTTCAACAGGCTGCTTAGTCAGGAAAAGACAACATGTTGTAAAGATATATACACATATAAAAAGGAGGAGTTCAATTTATGATTCATTCCTACAGTGGCCTTGATGTAACACAGTCCAAAAAACAGTTTACTCTGTTAGACATTAACTGCTGTCAATTTTTTCTCTCATGAAAGAAACAGATTCTGCCTTAGAAATAGATATTTCCTTTGCTAATGAGCTTGTTACTCCTTGGGAGTCTTCTGTTTAAATCTAAGACTAAAGGATAGAAGGAGAGTAGGGAATGGAAATAGCATAAGACCCTACTACACTCTCCATCTGTGCATGGATATGAGGAAGAGTTTAGGGAAAAAGTATTACTTATAATAGCATACTCCAGGAAACGGGATGTCAAAGTCAATGCCCATGTCAGCAGGGCTGCTTGTGCTTCTTGTAATGTCTTGATTGCTCTTAATCCTTCTGCAAATACTTTCTTGGTTGTAAGACAAGTTAAAGCAGAGCAAATGATGTTTCAGCTGAGAAAGAACTTGTAGTAGCTTGGATAAAGTAGAGCAAAGATAACTATCTCTTAATAATAATAAAAAGAATTTTTCATTGAGATTTGATTAGAAAATATGCCCTCTTGAAACTTTTTTTTATTTCAAAAAGCGAAGTGACTTGAGAAAAATTAAATGAGCAGAGCAATGGCTTCCTAGGTTTAAAACTACTGAATTTCTACTGATCTCCATTTATATTGAAATGTCCATGTAGATCCCACACACGAGAGAAAAGATTAATGAGTCCTGTATGACACAGGACAACACAGGACAAGGCAGGACAGACGAATGAAAATCATCCCAGGGGAGCAAATGATCTCTCCAGCCCTGCAAATGATGTGCTTCTGCTCTATAGTTTGACTTTCCCTAAATCTGATTTCCAAAACAAATTAGTCTACCCCGGAAAAAATAATGCC
This sequence comes from Macrotus californicus, assembly GCA_007922815.1. Classification (NCBI taxonomy): domain Eukaryota; kingdom Metazoa; phylum Chordata; class Mammalia; order Chiroptera; family Phyllostomidae; genus Macrotus; species Macrotus californicus. The sequence continues at coordinate 9,039 of VMDR010019279.1, forward strand.
AACTTTCCAATTGGCAGTTACAAAAGTGCCCCAGTCTGAGCACATCTGATGAGTGAGTGTCTAGGTTATAGAAACAGAGATACCCTCTTTCCACTGTAATGTTTGTGTTGATAGGCTCTGTTTGGAAGATTAATTTTCAGTGTCATCATTCATGAATTACAGGGAATGAAAAACATGAGGAAGGAAAGCAGTGAAAGATGTGCTAATATTATGATGTTTTGGTAATATTTTCAAACCCTAAATTCTTCTACCAATCAGACCGTGTCATTTAAATTTAAGACTGTAATAACACTGGCTTACAGAAACATTTTCACTTGTGTGACTTCACCCATCCTTGGTGCCAGAGTTCAAAAGGGTGTGTAAATAATAAGGGAGGAGGGACACAATATCGCTGACCAACAACAACAACACAAGTAGCTCACAACTGTGAACAAGTCTAAGTTGAGAATGAGGCAAGGCTTGTGAAAAATACTAATTAATACAAAAATGACTTTAAAAGTAAGACTCAGAGGAGGAAGATGAATGGAGGCCCAATCAAGGCAGAGACAGTGTATCCTTAACAAATGTCACGGAGAAGGCAGAACTGCTGATTGGCTCTGTTGACATCTTCTCTATCGAGGATCTTAACATTGGAAAGGAGTGATCATTGCCATTATTATGGAACTGAAGCCTTAAATTGACAAAGTGGTGGTAAGGAAACACCCATCTTCTTTAAATAATGTTAAGTATCTAAGCTCAGAAAAGTACATTCTTGGAACATGGAATTTTTGTATATTTGCTCACAAAATATGTCCAATAGGGAAACCTATGGAAAATGGGAAATGTATGGGAAATGTAATGTCTTTTGGCAAAAAAGAGATGTATGCTACTATTGTCCAAGTTTTTATTTATTTTTTTTAGGTAGACTTCAAGAAATAAAGATAAGCTGGTGACATTAATATAATTTTCTAAATACTTTCTATAAAAGTACCGGTATACTAAGCTTATCAACTTCTTTTCATGACTTCTCAGTATGGAGACCAGAAAGCAGTGATAATTAGAAATCAGTCCTGACTTTTTAGAACAATGCATGCAAAATTAAATTCATTGCAGTTTTATAACCTTCAGTCTTCAGCTCAAAATTGAATGGACTATTAGATTATATATGTAGAAATATGTGGAAATAAAGTCAGAGGAGAGCACGTTTACATGAATTTATAACTGGCTGAAGAGCTGCACGCAAGGAGTACTGTAAAATAATTTATACCCAGTAGGGAGAGTCTGTGCTCAGCTGCCACTGTTGGTGTCTTCAGTAGCAGGTTCAATTGTGAAGTAGGAGTGAGCTGTGGTCAGCAATTCCATGTCAGTTACCTGACTGGGCAATGCAGAGGCCACATGAGGACTGCAAGGGTGCAAGGCTTGGGACTGAGAGACGAGTTGGAATTCTAGCTCCACTTCCTACTAGCTGTCTGGCCTTTGACCTCCAGGTTCCTCCTTTGCATAGTGGTAACCTCGCAGGACTGTGAGGGTCGCTTGGGTTATAAAGTACATAGTGCTTCACTTAGTGCCTGGCCCAAGGCACAGTCTCTTTCCCTTCTCTCTCCCCGGCCCCTCTTGCTTAGAATATGGATTTTTAGAATGAATTTAACTGATTCAACTAGTGGTTTTGGTCATAAAGACTTAGAATCTTAAACAATAATTGACCTCAATGCATAGATACCTATGTCAGTTATATGCACGGTCAAAGGTCAAAGAGGACCTTATTTGTTTGTGGAATCTGAATTCAAATATTGCTACTAGTAATTTCTGGCTTATTCTTTCAGTGTTTCTACTTAGCAGAAATACACACTTGTTATGTGCAACGTCTCCTTTCCACACAAAAGATGACATGATAACATCATTTCACAAAACGTGCCAAATGCACATATAAGCACCTTGTTTTTCTCACCTAATAATCTATCTAGAGATTGCAACATTAGTGCCGTGAGGTCACTCATTCTCTGTAATGATCCTAGTCTCTTGGCCCAGGGTTCACAGGGTCAGCAGAAGTTTGCCAGACAAAGAGTAGAGGGAGTCGCTTTCCAGTATGAGGAAACCGATGTGTCAGGGCTCACGTATTCAATTTTTTCAACAAATGTTTATTAGTACTTACTATGTACCAGGCCATAGGCTAAATATTTTTTGTTTATTATGCCATTTAATCCTCACTACAATTTCATGAAGTAAATAATATCATTATTCTGATTTTACAAGATGAGAAAATTGAGGCTCAGGTGGCTAAATATGTTCTCCAGAGTGAAAAAGTTACTCACTAGAGAAAGTCAGATGTTGAGCAACATGTTTAATTCCAGAGTCATGCTCCTAATCACACACTTGGCTCCCAGATGGAGGGTGGGAGTGACTCAGGGAGGGTTCTAGATGTGGAGGCCCCGATGGAAATGCCCGGGGTGAAGGAACATGAAGTGCAGAGGAACTGAAACTCTCCTCTGTTGAAGGAACTATGAGTACTGGCAGTTGTGTTGCAGAAGCAAATAGGAAACGTGGCAGAAGACAGAGCAGAAGGTGTCAGCTTGGGGAGAGGTTGAGTGTCCAGCAGTGGGTGACATAACTCCTGTTTCTTGCTATTGGGACAAAGGGCAGTGTGAGTGTCCTCGTCTTTCAAGTGGAACCCTGTTAGACCTGATTTTTCAGGCTCTGAGGCTGGTACTGGGAGATAGCACCAAGACTGCAAGGCTGCAGGGTTCATGGGGTAATTTGCCCCAGAAAAAACTTGCACTTAAAAATGTTTTGTGGGTGACCCAGAGTGTGAAAGTTCGGAGGTGACTGGAGTTCCTTACACTCTTTTAAGCCAAAACTCTGGCTCTGGCTGGTGTGGCTCAGTGGATTGAGGGCCAGCATGTGAACCAAAGGGTACCAAGTGGGTTCGATTCCCAATCAGGGTACATGCCTGGGTTGTGGGCCAATTCCCCAGTAGGGGTGCTACAGAAGCAACTACACGTTGATGTTTCTCTCCCTCTCTTTCTCCTTCCCTTCCCCTCTCTAAAAAGAAATAAATAAAGTATTTTTTTAAAAAGCCAAGGCTCTGTCTCGTGCCTGGGTTAGGGCAGCAACCTTTGGTGGACTATCCTTTCTGCTCAACACCAATGTGATTGTAATGTAATCGCTGAATACCTTTATATTTGTCTATCATGGTCCCTGAAAATTGATTCAGTAGGGGAAGCTCTTCCCTTTGCAGTGATTAGCAGCCTCCATAACATTTTGTGGTCACATTTAGATAATAAACAGTCACCTTTACTCTAGGTCACTAAACACTGTTACACTGGAATCACGAGGATGTTCACATATATGTCTTCCTTCCCTGCTATTAGGGAAGGAGAGTAAGATTGGCTTCTCACTCTCTTCTCACAGGATTTCTACTTCTCTTCCATCATTTTGCTAACTTTGCGGTTGAAAATCCATCCCAAAATGGGGATGAGGGGACATAGATACAAAAAAACAGCAGGAAAGTCCTTACTCTCCTGACACTCTCCTGGTGCTTGGGGGTCACCCTCTCTCTGGCCTTGGCAAGTGGGTGAAGCAGGCTTATTCCACCACAGGCACTGTCATCGGCTCTTAGAAGACCCTGCTCTCCACCCCCAAACCCAAATCAGTGTGGGTCTCTCCCTTGCACTTCCCTTTGAGAAGGGCAAATGCTCTTTTGCTCAGGCTGATCACTTACTCATCGCTTAGAGGGAACTATGACAACCTTTGGCTGGCTCAGTTGTGTGCTGGCCTCTCCTGCCAGGCCCCTCCGAGGTCCTTGACCCCCTCTCACATATTCTTGGTTCTAGGTCTCCAAGCCTGCTGCCCCATCTCAGCACAGCCTGCCCACCTCCTTCACATTGATGTAGAAAGACTAATCAGCCCATCTCTCAGTCCTCCAGTTTTCAGGCAGGTAACAGATAAGATCTAAACTGCAGAGGACAAACATTCAGTTTTGGGAGCAGTGCCAGTGAAGTTGCTTTTCTTCAGTGTGAGTTGAGGGGCCACCTCCTGCTACTGCTCTCTTCGGAATGTTCTTCCTTGAGTTCTCTGACTAGGTTTGAGGTTCGGGCTCTCTCCTGCCTCTCCTGGACCAGAGATAGGGTGGTTGTGACTCAGAGCAAAGGCCTCTTCAAATAAATCTTCTTCTCTCCAAAAACCCTCTTCTAATTTCCAACTCCAGACTCTTTTATACTTTGATGTGGTTGTGGCATTGAAGAGTCATCTAAAGTAGATCTTAGTCCCCTATTTTGAAACGTTTTTGCTTCCTGGTCTATCTCCTCATTTTGGAATGTGCCTGTGCCAGAACTTTTATTTTAAGATCAGATACACCATAGATATTATAACCAAAATGAGATCCTTTCCCTGTCCTTCAATCAGAGTGCTCTTTCTAGAGTACAGATTATGACCACATGACTCTCCTGTGAGAACCCCACGCAGAGCTCGCAGTGTAGTGAGGAAGACAACAAACAGCACACGAGCACACACATGAACTAGTTACAAAGTCGGATGTGTAGAATGCTGAAGCAGAGAATAAATGAGGAAGAGGTGAATGCGGAGGAGCAAGGCTCTCTAGCCTCCCATCCTTAGAGCAGCAGCATATACCTGAGACGGTTGGAAGCATAAACTCTGACCCCAGACTGTCTGGGTTCAAATCCCAGCTCTGCCATATACTAGCTATTTGACCTTACTTGTGAAATTACTTATCCATTCAGTGCCTTGGTTTTCTCATTTGAAAAATGGGGATGATAATAATTTCCTTATACAGTTGTTGTGAGTACTAAAGGAGTTACTGTTTGAAAGTGCTTGAAAAAGTGTCTGGCGTATAGTTAAGAGCTATATAAAATTCTAATATAGATAAGGGTAAAATTACGTACTAAAGATTTGATCTTTTCCTCTCTTTCAAGATAAAAATAGTTTTCTCCAGTTGGTTAGATATTTTTCATAGGTTCTACCTGAAATCACAGTCTCCCAAATTATTTATAACAGAAGGAAGTTTGGAGAATCATCTAAAATTTAGGTTTATAAAAAGTTAATTTAAGTTTGATTGATTATTCCATCTAAGTATTTATTACACTTATCTAATATGTTGAAAATAGGATTCAAGTCAACAAATATTTATTGAGTGCCTGTCTGGGAAAATCAATGTGAAAGACATAAGCATGAATAAAATATGGGTCCTGCCATGTAGAAGCTTAGAGTCTAGCAGAGAACATAGACACACAGAGACTCGTAAAACAAGGTGGAAAATAACAAAAGTAAGAGATGGAGAGTTCCAAAGAAGAGGGGTTTTGTATTTTTAAAATGTTTTGTTTTTACAAGGGAAGTCCAATGCCTGATTGCTTTGTCTTTTTTGATTTGTCATTCACTCTTCCACCTTTTGAATATTGTACTAACGGTGCCAGAGGACCATTTCTGGATTGCCTGATTCACACAGAAATCAAAAGACGATTTTTCAGACCCTTCTTTTCCTTTCTCTAAATTCTGTGTTCTTATGCTTTGAATGAGCCTCGATGACTTTACGTAACATCGGGGTGGCCATGTTCCCTATGTAGGGCATCAATGAAACGCTTCTTTCTTCCTGTCGTTTTCTTCTTTTTTGTTTTTGTTTTGCAAAATCAGGAGGTGACAAAATTTGATATCAAAGCTAGTTACTAGACTGGGCAAAAGAAAGCCCTGACATCCTGACGTCCAGTATAATTCTTTTTTTCCCATTATACCATGCTACTTCTAGAATAATTCTAGACTATAGGAAGTGCAGTCCTAGGGAAGATATTTGTAACAAGTCTCTGGCTCATTTAGCATGCCGTTGTTTGGAATATCCAGCTGCACACTTTGTTCTTGTCAGTAATAAATTATTTCCTGACAATTTGGTTGACAAACGGGATTCCAGCCCCAGTGATTTGCACACATCTTTTAAAAAATGATCAGGTTAACTGTTCTAAATAGCCTTTTTGTCCTTCACTTATCTTCCAGAGAAAGACGATTCAAGATCTTCAATACGAGTGTAAATCACACACCCAGACAGAACTGTGTTTATATAACTTTTAGGGTGAAGGTATCCTTTTATGAGCTTTTGTAATCCAATGGAGAGTCTCTGGAAGCCACAAAATCTCTCTTCTGCCCTGAAGCCAGTTAAGTTTGCTTTTCTAACTTCCCAGGGGGCTAAGATACAAAGTATGTGGACATTTCAAATGTTTGAAAAGCAAAACAGAATCAGGAGGTGGGGGTGGGGAAGGGAATGCAGGGGTGGCCAATAAGGATTCTTTTACAACTCATATTTCTCTATTGAAAACTGAGATTTCTGGTCACAACAGGGCAGAGTAATTGATAGCAGCTGCAGATGGGAAGGTTTGAGCATGCATCTCCCCAGGCAATATTTTCTTTGGTATTCTCTATGGTATGTTGTAAAGTATAGCAGTTCAATATTGGGCCATAATTTCGTTTCGTTAGCTAAGTGGACTAAACCAATTTATTTATTCATGTTCCTTCACAAAACTGGCCTTGTTCTATGTTCTTCCTTAGCCCACCTCTGGTGGCCATGGCATTAGCCCGTCATCAGTGTTGGTGAAGTCAGTTAGGAATATGCTCCTGCTGTCTGCAGCGAGGAGCAGGCGCGAATACACACAGAATGAAGACGGGCTGGCACCCTCTCGGCAGCAAGCTGGCCTGTGAAGTCCAGACTCCTTGGCCTGATTAGTGAGGAGAAATCAGACTTGAAGGAGTGGCTTCTTTTTCAGCGCTCATTGTTACCAAGAGCAAGATAATGATCTTTGAAGTGTCTGATGGTTTTAGAACAGGCAATAAAGAAGTTGAAATTTAAGAGATAATAATAACTCAAGCTGGCGAAAAAGAGTCCAATATATTTTGAAACTGAGGATTTAAAAGGAGAAATAGGTGAGATTTTCTAATATGGACTCTCTTAAAAGGACCGGTCTCTAATTTTTGAAATAAAATGTTTTAAGAACTTCACATCCTTTCCCTAAATTTAGTGAAGAGTTCTCGTTTTTAAATGCTCCTATTGTGTTGAATAGAGTGGAAAGTATATGAAAAGGCTATTAAAATAATTACAGAAGTTCAGGTCATAAATTATCTGCTGATTCAGCCTGTCAGCAGGTAAGTCAATTGCTTCAATGTTAAGACTAATTGGCTAGACTAGAGAATTGGCTATAAATGACTTCAGACATCTGGATCAGATGTAAGTCATCAGCATGGCCAGTGGGATCCAATCTGCCGTGAGTATTCCCCTCGTTTGAGCAATAGACATTCGATGTTAACCGTGTTACTGGAATTTTGTGATACCAGTTTGCCGTTATGCTGTAAAGCATGATGGGATAAAACACATACAATATTAGCAGCATGGGATAATGGTGACCCCAGGAGTCTGGGTATCTCATCTAAAAGAACATACAAGGCCTAATCAAATAGTTAGCTAGTGAATGTTTACCATGGACTGGGTTCATCAGCTACCTAAATCATTTTCTAGTTGCTTTACTCAAGAAAACTCTTATTTAACCAGTTTTTCTTGCATCCTAAAATGCCTAATCTAAAAATTACCATGTTGTACAATGTCTTCCTGCCTTGCTCCTTGCAAAAACATAACACCAGGAATGGTTTGTACTTCGATATTGGCATGTATGTATTTATGTATGAGTAGATTGTTTGAAAAGAATCAATAAGTTTTTAAAAATAAAGATTCTCTTGGGATCAGAAAAATGCAGGGGCTAGCCAAATCGGGAAATGAAGTCAGCAGCAAGGTACCCTGGTTTGATTTAACCTCTGTAGCTTTGTAATTAACTCGGCCATTGTCCTCTCTGTGAAAACATTGCTAATTGGTTGCAAAACAATAAAACCAGGACAGCCAACGATACCTTACCTTACTCATTGCTCTTGTCTAGTCACCAGCAAAATGTTTTCAATATGACAGCAGGCTTCGTTTCTTCTAGAATCCAGACAAAACTTCTCCTAGTCTTCTACTTGAACTCCTGATAACTTTTTACTTTCAACAAAATAATCACTTGAACTTTAAAATTATATCAATGCCAAATATCTCACTTAGTTCTGTGGTTGGCAGAAAATGAGGTGTTATGCAAAAGTAAATTTCCTAAGTATCTAAGTTATACTTTTTAAACTTGAAAACTTTTAAAACTCTGATTATTTTTATTAGAAACATTTATAATTATATTTGAAACTTTTCTACTTTCTTAAACATACTAAAGAGCATATTAAACATAACTATTTTTATGACTCAGGTATGACTATAAATATAAATGTACCAATGCACTCATGGCCCATTAAATGTATAGAGAAGTTTTGGCTTTCAGTAAACCTCTATATTATCTCAAATTACTGTATTTTATTTGTCTACTTTTAGTAGTTTTTCTATTAGCTATTTATCCTTGTCATGGTTGGAGTGCTTGCTCGCTTACTCAGCGCTGTTCCTTTTCCATTTACAACTTCTAATCTGCCATGGTCTAGGAAGTACATAGCTAACATTCTTTAAGTTTTGTGAAAACAGGAGAAAAATGCCTTATGAAGCGAACGGGCTATACCACTGGCTGTCAGGAAAACTATTTCTGTTGCCCAGAGGCCTTGTTTTCTTAGGTATTCCAGGGATGAAAATGCTTTGCTTTCAGGTAACACTAGAGTCTTTTTGTAGGAACGTTCTTTGATGTATGCCTAACGCTACTACTAAGGTTCCTGGTGCTTTGATACTCCGGCGAGTGTTCAGTGAATATACTCATGACAATAAAGGCTGTAAGTGCCTGTAAACTGGACATCCTAGCCTATGCTCTCAGGGAGCCGCAGTGTGTCCCTGTCAGGAAAATGGCTGCTTAAAATGTTGACACATCAATATTGTGGTATATATATACTTTGTTTTAACACTAACTTAGTTATTTTTAGTTAGAGTGTTTCCAATAAAAATCATCCACTTATGTTTCTGTTTACACATTCTAACTGGGAGCATTAAGCCAACATTCATTGGCAGCGGAGAATAATAAGTTAAATGAAAATTAGAGATGGACAACTTATTGCCATATACAGTAATGTAAAAGTCTCAGAATCTTTATACGTGTGGGAGGGTTCCGTGGAATATCTTGCTGAGTTGTTTTTATTTTTTAATGTTTGCTAACTTGATTTAAAATTTACCCCCTTAGGGAGCAAATGAAAAATTTAATGTGTGTTTCTGATTTATTCATACTTAATATAACACAGTCTTTTTATTATAAAAGAGAGCTTTCCACCCTAAAATCCTAGGATACTCTGATGTCTAAGGCATATCACAGACTTATTAACAAGTATTTTTATTTCCTTATTTTTGATCCAGGAAACTTCTTTAGTAGGTCACAAGTAAACTTGAACTTCGACTGCATTTTGAAATTAAGAACATGTTC
>VMDR010019280.1:0-18466 GCA_007922815.1 Macrotus californicus
GGCACAGTGTGTCTACCTACGCCTCCATCTTGGCCGGAAGTTCCTGCACTGTCTTTTAATCCTCTCTCAGGGACATGCTTATTGATTTTAGAGAGAGAAGAAAGGAGGGAGAGAGAGAGGGAGAGAAACATTGATGTGAGAGAGAAACATCTGTTGGTCGCCTCTCCTACCCGCCCCCACTGGACCGACCCCTCAGGTAGGCATGTGCCCTGACTGGGAATTGGACCTGTAACCTTTCAGTTTATGTGTCAATGCTCCAATCAACTGAGCCATACTGGCAGGAGCTAAGGTGCACTTTTATAGCGTGTTCCTATGTAAGTTTATAAGACTCAGGTCTAATTAGCCAGCAGAAGCAACTCCTAATTCACCAAAGGCCTGCTTCCATGAATGACAATTCATCTTTCAGCAAGAGGAGAGAAGGTGAAGGGCAGTCAGCCCAGGTCAATTCATCTGATACATATATCCTATATCAGTAATTCTCAAATTTGCACCCTAATTTGTCAGTGTTTATTTTAAAAGCATTCATGTAAGCCTAAGCAGGGACTCCCACCTACTGCTCCCAACACCATTCTAATCTTTTCATGTCACTACCCTCTGGGCAGCCACAGTGACAAAATGAGAAGAAATGAACAACTCCCTGAGATCTGGCAGGACCTGCCTTTCTTTGGTGGCAATGCCATGTCTATTTACACACCCAGCCCTGGGAAGAAAGAAGGCCAAGAGAGAATGTGTGTGCTCCTTAGGCACTTTAAATGCACAGTGAATTCATGTACTTTTAAGTGTGTCCAAATGAATATTTTGAGTCTTATCAATCTGTAACAGTTTCTCTTTCCTTAGGGAGAAGAAGAGAAGGGTTGGCCTAAAGTAGGGAGAGTAGCAGATGTGTTTTCTCTTCTATATCTGGATTAAGTTTAAAAAGAGATGTTTTCAAGTAGAAATGCTAGAAGTCAATTTAAGCAACAAAAGTCTGAATATTTCAGTGCCCTGGCTGGTGTGGTTCAGTGGATTGAGTGCAGGTCTGTGAAACAAAGGGTCAGTAGTTCGAATCCCAGTTAGGGCACATGCCTGGGTTATAAGCCAGGTCCCCAGTTTGGGGTGCACAAAAGGCAACCACACATTGATGTTTCTCTCCCTCTCTTTCTCCTTCCCTTCCCCTCGCTCTAAAAATAAATAAATACAATCTTTTCTAAAAAAAGGGAATATTTCAGACTCACCTTGGTTGTGTTCCTCTCCCTTTGTCTTTGTGTATTGCTTTTATGATATATATATATATATTTTTTTTTTCAAGGCTATTTCTTGAGTCCGGTTGCAGATATCCCATCAGAAATAATGTAAATGAGCAGACATGAGTACAGTACATAGTGAACAGATGTCTTCTCTGTAGGAATAAAATATTACATCAAAGACATATTTTCATGCTTAAATTTTGGTTCTATGCTCTATTTCAAAGCTTGAAAGTGACTCTAAAATTGTATTTGACTAAGAGGTTTAAAAGACAAATTGTGCTTCAGGAGGTTAGAGTCAAAGAGTTTGACAGGCACTGGGCAGTCGTTGGAGATGGTGAGAAATGGTCCAAGCCTCCGTCACAGCATTCCCGTGCTTTGACCAACCTAGAAGGAGAAGTGGTGGCATCGTGGAGGGGTCGGGGGAGCAGGCACTGTAACCCTCTGTAAGGAAGTGATGATGATGGGAAGGAAGGTTACTTTAAAAAGAAACACTTCATTCTCCCATCCTGAAAATACCAGAACGTTGCTGAATTTGAAAACAATGATTTGAAGGATGACAACATTAAGACTTCAGGGATAACAAAGCTTAATACAATTCCCCTAAAAAACGAATGATGCTACAGTGTGGCTGGAGGTCTCTCAAGCTTTGCCTTTCTTTCTGCAATTCTCTTTTGCTCAGCCTTGGGCCAACATTATTTAAGACTTGAGTTGTTTACCCCTTGAATTAATTATCATGAGTTACAGAGACACAAGTTCTGCTATTTGTTGCGCATCATTAAGTGGTTTCATTAAAACACTAAATTATATCAGGGTGAAAAACATTTCTGAATGTTGCTCATTTACAGACCATCCTTGATGAAGGAAGAGAAGAAAAGCCTGTAGATTATACACTCTGTTAAAACACAGTTGGAGAATTCCACTGTCCCCCATGGTACTCACAGTGAATCCCCCTAGTACTCAGATACAGTTTGGGTGAGATTATGACCAGAGCTCCACTGACTTGACCTTTAAGAAAACTATGTTCACTTGGACCAGGGGACATACACTAGTTTCCTATTAAGAACATGTTTGTTCCAGCATCTTTGTTAGAAAGTCACTGACTCAGCAGGAATGTTACTGAAAAGCGCCCCAAATGTATACTCCAGGTAATTGGAAGGAAGGCGGGCAGTCTCTGTGACTGGCAGAAAAGCATGGAAGTGAGGACTATTGGAGGGTCTTCAGTGTAGTGGTCTGACCCCGGCCAGACTGGCTTTCCCATGGTGTGACAGAGCCCTGGAGTTAGGTTGAAGATCTACATCCGTAATGTAGTAGAGTTTCTGGAGTTGCAGAGCTCTGGCTGTGAATCCTGGGTCTGTCACTTACTGGCTGTGCGAGCTGTTCTTTACATCCCCGTGACTATTTTGTAACTACTAATTTGTACTTCTTAATTCCTTCCCCTTTTTACCCACCCCACCCCCTCTCGCTACCGAAATTTTCTCTTAGTACGGTCATAGTTTAATTTTTACAATTATATTTTTAATATATTTAAAGTTCATGTTGGTGTAAAGGTTCTGATAATGCTTCCTGTTCCTTTCTTTCTAATCCTCTTACTGTTGACCTCTTTTGGACTCTGTAACATTGCAGCCATCTCTTGTCCTTTAAAAATTTTTAAAAAATATTATTCATGTGATACTTTGGGGAAAAAACATTCTAAAGACTGTCCATTGTTAGGAAGAAAAATAGCCCTCAGAACACTCTTGCCAATCCTATTTTTCTAATGTTACTCATTCTTACCTCTTTGTAGGGGCTTTTTACCCAAGATGGACTGCAGTAATCATTGGCTCCCCAGCACATATGCTTGCCTCTGTGTGTGGTTCTTTCTCCATGAAATGCCCAGCTCAAGCCCAAGCCATTCTTAAGGTACCTCCAGGAAGTGATTTCTGGAGCACACTGTTTGTTCACAGAGCCCTCCCCTGCTTTTGAAACTTCTGTATTCCTTGTGCGTTTGATTCCTAGTTGTTTGCTGACTGGCTTTGTTGTTTAACTTTCTGCTTGTATATTTAAAGTAATAGATTTAAGGGTTTCAGAATTGAGAGAGACTCAGATATATGTCGCCCAATGTGTTATCTGACACTGAAACCCACCCACAATATTCTTGCTAAGTAGTCACTTAGCTTTTGCTTGATTACTGCTAATAATGAAAAACATTATAGTCCATGATTTTCATGGCATTCTCAGTCTCATCCTAATGATTAGAAATATTTTTCTTATAAGTCCTCAAACCTGTCTTGTGTCTTTTTGTCTCGGAGGGAGTTGTGGAAAGCACAGGAAATGTGGGGTTTGGTAAAACTAGTTTCGAATCTTGACTTCACTTGCTAACAGTTTTATCATCTTAGACAAAATGCTCTCCTTCTACTGGGCCTCAGTTTCCTCAGGTGTAAAATAGGGATCATACCTGTCTCATAATATTGTGGTGAGAATAACATTAAATAAGAATAAAAGTAATTGAATGAGGACATATATGAAAGTCCCTGGAATAGATCTTAGCACAAGGCAATGTTCAATAAATTTTTGTTGAATTAGAATTTATCTTCTGGAACCATGCAGATACAATAAAACCCTATAGACTAATAGTATATATACTTTGCTTAAGTCTTTTCTTCTCACATCAAATATTTCCAGTTACTTGAGTTATTTTCTGATATCATGATTTCTTATGATATCAGAAAATAACTCTCTGGTCACTCTCTTCTCAACATAATCTTTTTCAGCCCTCCCTAAAAAGATAGGATGCTGAACTCCGGCAGGCTCCCAAAGTCACCTAACCAGAGTGTGATCATTCTGTATTCAATTACACAGGCTTTCAAACCTGGGTGTACATTAGAATCACCTGGGAAGCTTTTAAAATATACTGGTAGCATTTGCAGTCTTTCTGTTTTAAAAGATCCCAGTAAGAGCTGAGCATTCTAATGTTTTAACAAGTCCACAGGCTGTTTTTTCCCCCAGTTGAACTGACTGGTTGTTTGTAGTAAATGAAGGAAAGATGTTATCTGTAAAAAAGAGAGAGAGAGAGAGAGAGGAGAGAGAGAGAGAGAGAGCTTTGATGCTACTGTGTCCCCAAGAAGATCCTTTCCCATTACCATTTTTCCTGTTGGGAGAATCAAAAGTCTAAGAAAAATGTGGTGAATTTGTGGAGAGTAATGAGAATCATTCATTGGATAGGTGGGGATTTAGAAAGAAAATTAATCAGCTAGTATAAGATGTGTTTAATAACCTTTTTTTTTTTGATGATGATGTTGATGGTGATCTGTGTCGTACTTACTCGGTGACAGACAAGGGCTGGCCAAGTGCTACACGTGTTTTCTTATTTCACTCGCACAACACACCGCATGAGCCTTGGGCAAATACTTCTATCATCGCCATTTTCAGCTGAGATTCAGTGAGCTGAGGGGGCTCATGCCTGTCCCACAGTTAGTAAGGAGGGGACTCAGGATTTCTGATGAGCTTTCTGGGGAGGTTAAGTGAATATTTGTAATATACAACAGTGCCTGAAATATAGTAAATACTATATAAATGTTATCAATTATTACTATGATCCTTTGATTTTAGATTCTCTTCTAATTCTTTCTCTTCTGCTCACAGAGCTAGAGTTCACTCTTCTTTCTACTCCTACTTCTCACCAACAGACCCTGAGACCTGGCACTCCTCCCCTTCCAGGGAAAGGAAAGCTACTCTATCCAATACGTTTGGAAGGAATAAGAAGAGAAGGGAAGCATCTTTTCAGCATATGGAGGAAAGTGGTGTCACCAGTAGGGTGAAGGGATCAGAGGAGAATGTAAGAATTAGTGGAGAGAAGGGAGGACCTGGGAGAGCAGAGCCCTGTGCTTGGCCCCAGATGGGTGCGAGGCTCCCACCAGAGGCCCCAGGTGAGTGTGAGGCCTCTCTCCTCCATGCAGTGCAAAGGAATGAAATAGTTGCTTTGGAGGCTCTGTGACCAATCCCATTACCCCACTTCCTTGTCCTCCACAATTGGCACTTTTTACTTGAACCTTTGAATAAAGAACGGCTTAACCATTCTGAGGGTCCAGTTGGTGCATGCTTTGTCTGAGCACAGGTGAAAGAGGAGGGAACTAGAGCAGAGAAGATGAGAGATCCTTTTTATAGGGTCACAGGCAGGCTGTTAAATGTGAAGGGCAGCTGCCTGGAATCAACAGCAGTCCAGAACAATGAGAAAGAGCTTTTCACTGTATCTCCCTACCACTGAATAACTGAATACAGGTATACCTGACAGATGCACATGGACTGATTTGCACAAACTAATGAATTCTACTTTTTGTGGAAGCCAGTTTGAGTAAGATTTCTGTCATTTGTAGCCAGAAAGAGTCCTGATTTGTAGGCCACATAATTTGGGAAAATAATAATTCTTTTTCTTTTAAATACAAGGAGAGATTTCCAAGAAACCTGAAGAATTGAAGAAATAGACTTCATTTCCTTGGTTTTAGAAGTAAAAGACTCAGTTGGCATTCTAGATGGACTAATTAAAAATGTAACAACCCCAGTGCCCATCAGTTGATGAGTGGATAAAAAAGCTGTAGTACATTTACACAATGGAATACTACTTGGCTGTGGAAAGAAAAAGGAAATCTTACTTTTTGGGATAGCAAGGATGGACCTGGAGATGATTATGCTAAGTGAAATAAGCCAGTTAGAGAAAGACAAACACCATATGATCCCACTTACATGTGGAATCCAATGAACAAAATAAACCTACAAAATAGAAACAGAGGCATGGATACAAAGAACAGACTGGTAGTTCTCAGAGGGGTGGGCAGTTGGGGGACTGGATGAAAGAAAGTAAAGGAACTAAGCAAATATATATATATATAATATAATACAACAAATATAATGAACTAAATATAATAAAACACATAGACACTGACAACAGTGTAGTGTTAGCCAGAGGGAAACAGGTAGGGGGAGAGGGAGGTGGGCAAAGGGGGGGAAATAGTGACCAAAAGAGACTTTGTTTGGGGTGATGGGTGCTCAATGCAGTGTGCAGATGATACTTTATTGAGTTGTACACTTGAAACCTGTGCCCAATATTCAACTAAAAAATAAAAAAATAAGAAGATGAAATCATCATTTTGACACCAGAGTTAGGAGGTTATTAGTATTTACACATATGTAAAGCTCAAAATATAAAGGCTGAATTAGAACTAAGGATCAGAACTCCTTGTTTACCCTCAAAGAGGTCTGCCTCTAATGAGAAAATGTGGTGTTCCTATTGACTTTAGGCATTCTGGTTTTATGGCAGTTACGCTTTTATTGTATAATACTAAGTTAGCATTTGGTTTTTAATGCTTCAGGCTCCTGAATTGGTAACATGAGTCCACCCTTGGGAAATAGCAGTGTACCAGTTACTTAGCTACTGTTATTTCACTCCAAATTTACCCTTCTCTATTCTGCTCAGTGGTAATGTAGCTGAGGCTTTCCAAACTACATTTCCCACAATTCTTTGTCTGTTAAATTTAGCAATAGCAAGCCCTACCTGTCTGCCCCTCTTCTAAAAACAATTGGAAGTTAGGAGGAGAGAAGGGATTTTAATCCTGTTTGTGTGTTATTCCTGTTAATAAGGTACATAAGCATTTTGTTCTGAGCTCTGGCTTCTTTTGGTATTTTGCTCCTTTGTCTCCTCAGAGGTACCTGGAGCAGCCAGGTGTGCCTCCTCTGAGCTTCTAGCCTCTGATAATCTAAACTCCTCTTTGAATTCCTCTGGTCTGAGGGGTGGTAGCTGCACTTATTGCCTCTGGATTTTCTCAGCATCTCTGTTTTGCTCCTTGATCTCACCTACAGTTGTGTGATCAACTTCTTATATTTAATTCCCTCTTGAAATATTTACTTTGGTGTCTGTTTTCCTGACTAGATCCTAATATATAGTAATAGGAGAAATCCCAGGAAACATTCTAAACGACAGAATTCTGGAATTGATTTAATTATGTTCTTGGCCTTGAATACACTACTTAACTTCTTGACAATAAAAAATGAGTTACTGATAATCAATGCCATGCACTGATATCATGATTAATCAAACAATCTCTTGTATTTAATTGTGAGGACGGAAGTCTTGGCTGAAGCATATGTCTTAGAGACCAAGCGGCTGTCATACACATCTCTTTTGGTGGTAATGAAAACCACAGAAACTAGAAGGCAGTGTAGCTGCTTTTGATTGCACTGATGAGTTTACTGAGAGAAAATGACAAGTTCAGTCCTTTAAACTCTCAACTAAAGCCACCGCTAGAGAATCAGTTTCTAGCAAACCTAAAAGAATCTCTTATTTTCTGTAGCCACTGAACTGACCTTGCTGCAGATCAGTCCGTAGTTTAATTGTGTAGAATGCAGAATTACAATATGTTCAGCTTATGACTTGCCAATCTCTTATGTGAAAGTGAGGACACTGATTGAGAAGGAGTGTGACCTGGAATGGAGAATCTGTGTTGCAGGAGATGGCATAGGAAGGATCCTGAGGCTGCTCTGCTCTTGCTGGCCAGCACCTGTGACCCAGCAGTCCTGAGCCTGGTTGGATGAGGCTGCCAGGCATTCTGAACAGCAAATGAAACATTGACAGTGCAGGGGAGGTGGGAAGTCATTGAAAGTCTATGTATATCATCTCCACTTGCTGGGAAAAGGAAAACCTGACTGTGTATTCACCCCAGGGCCTAGAAGGGAGAAGGGGAGGGGGACTGCAGTGCCCCAAAGAAAAAGCCCATAAACAACTTTGGTTAATTGCCTATCTCCCATCACGTACAAAATGAGCAAATAGAGGCTGAAGCAAGGTAAGGATTTGGGCTAACAGACCCCCATCCATACCTACGTTTAGACAGTCACATCCCCGTGGAAAGCTGGCACCACCTTTACCTGTCAATCAAAATGTAACTCCCTCACCCCCATTCCACCAACTATATAAGTCCTCAGAACAAAGGACTCTCTTCTCTTGTCTTGTGGCTGTGGCTGTCTTGCCACATGGGGGTTGGGGGACTGGCTACTCTGCCTCTGGCTGGGGGCCTCTGGCCACCCCTTTTTGGCTACCCAGCCTCTGCCCAACTGGCCTCTGGTCATCTGGGTGCTGGACACCTGGGTCTTTGGCCATCCTTGCTTTTGATCTCCCATTCACTAATAAACTTTGCTTGCACACTAATGGGCTCACTGACCTGTAATCTTTTACTGTGTCAGCGGGGGGTGGGGGTGGGGGACCAGGGTTTCTCCGGTAACATCTGTGTGAACTCAGACAAAACTGAGACTTGCAGCCCTGAGTTTTTCTGACCCCCTTTGCCAGTAGAATCAAATCCTCCTGCTATATTTGGGGAGACTGGCTTTCCTTTACTCCAAGGTCCTATAGTAACCCCACCTAAGGCAATTGCCTTAAAAAGGATGTACAGCCTTGTCAGGACTCACTAGCTCCACCTCTCGTGGCCTCTATAACTTGAGTCAAACAAGTACAAAGTAGTATTCAGAAGGGTATAGTTATGCTCAAAATAATTATGAAATTTTGCTGTTATATATTGGCAAAAACCTGATGAATTTGTATGGAAATGTATTTTCTGGATGTTAGATTAAGGTAGATGAAATATAATAACATTGGATTAGGCTAAAGTTATTGATATGAATTCACAGAGAGTCTGGACTTAATAAATTAGCTCAAGCAGCTGGAAGTGGCTGTGACAGTTGCTTGGTTGATTGAAACTTGAACTCGATGGTTGTGTACATTCAGTGAGGTTGAAATGCCAGAATCTGGGCATAACATAGAAGAAGCAATTCAAAGGTTTAGGGTGTAGGAACTTTGGAGTGGATTAATCAGATACAGTCTCACGTTGCCCCACACCCTCCACTATAACACTAGAGGGGACCTAGCCTTTACTCCATTCACTAAGGCATTGAGAAGTACATCAGTGAGGATCTCCATCACCCAGAAGAGTAACTGTGTGGCTGTGATGGCTGTCATCTGGAGATTTGGGACGATGCAATCAGAATGTTTTGACCCACTTTACACAGGAAGATACTTAGGGACCCAAAATTAAGTTTGTTGAGAGCAGAGGTAGAACCAGAACCCATATCTCTTGACTTCTGGTCTGAGACTCCTTCATTAAACCTCATTTAGGCTGAAAGCCTTCAGGTTGTTCTGGTGTGTACTTAAGACTCAAGGCAACTGTCATTTTACACATTTATATTCATGCACACTTGCTCTCTTTCTCTCACATACAGATGGCTTATGGGTAGGAAATAATGAGACAATCCTATAACATGGAAAATCAAAAACTGTAATCTTTTACAATAACTGCTGCATGCACGTGTATGATCCTTTTGAGCTACAAAGCCTAAAGTATTTGCTCTCTGGCCCTTTGTGGAAAAAGTTTGCCCACCCCTGCTCTAAAATTAAAACATTGCAGATAAAGCTTAAATTCCTTGTGATCACCCCTCTTTTGTCAGTATAAATTCAATAGCAATGTGTTTGGATGTTTGTAGATTATTTACAGACTTAAATAAATCTATGGTTTCTCTGGTGGGAAAGATGGGCAAATTTCCCAGATGACAGAGCAGACTGACTGTCTCCTAAACAAAGTGGGCGATTTGGTCTCCTTTGTCATAAATGTATTTTATTTTATTTTGAATCATCTTTTAAAATAATTTTTATTTTAAAATCATGTTTTTATTTTTCAGTTACAGTTGACATACATTATTAAATTGTTTCAGGTGTATACCCCAGTGATTAGACATTATATAACTTACTAAGGGATCATCCTGGTAAATCTTTCACCCATCTGATCACAGCTGCATTTTAAAAAGCATAATAACTAGAGAAAACTTTTACACATTACTGAAATAATGCAAATTTGCCTCCTGATAATTAAGAGGTAACTTTACCTTTTCAATTGTTCACATTCACTCTATTAAAAAAACACACCTCTTTCTTCACTAATTTAAAAAAAATATTTTATTTACTCATTTTTAGAGAGGAGAAGGGAAAGGAGAAGGAGGAGAGAAACATCAATGTGTGGTTGCCCCTCGTGCGCCCCCTACTGGGGACCTGGCTTGCAACTCAAACATGTGCCCTGACTAGGAATTGAACCAGCCACCCAAATGTACTCAAACCACTGAACCACATGAGCCAGGGTCCTCACTAATTTTTTAAAGGTTTACTAATCTGTCAAATTTAAAAGTGATACATATATATTATATAGAATAGGAAAACTATAAAACAGTAGAAAGAAAATAAATAACTGTCTAGACCAACCGCCTAAAGACAATTATTGTTAAAAATTTCTTTTTTTCTTAACATTAATTTTAATTGAAAAAAACTACATAAATACAAAGAAAAATTGATACCTTTATTTTCCCCCTTTTTAAATAAAAAGTGTTTATTTGAGCCAAATGACATATGCAGGGAATAACCTCAAAATATCCCTGATGTGTTCATTATTTTCTGATTGTTTCTAGTTTAGCCTCAAATGTAATATTCATAGAATATTTAGTCAATAAATAATTAGGTGTCACCTGCGTCTTTTTTTTCTTATGAAATGTAAGACTGAATGTATTTTCCAAATGTCAAGAAACATATTTAGGGCAGGCCATTATTTTTCAAATTACCGAAGTCATCCTGGAGAAGAAGTTGTTCTGAGATGATTGATTGTTTTTATTATCCCGCCAGCCTGAATATTTACCGCAGTGTTCTTTTTCCATCATTCACTTTTAAAACTCTCTCAGGGAAAGAGGAACACAGAAAGCCCTTAGGGAACCTCCACTCCATGCCTCTTGGTCTTCCCTGTGGAGCTCCTCCATGGCTTCTCGGTCCTGTTTGTCTTCTGGAGAGACTCAGTGCTGGGATGCTTCCTGATGGAGGGGCCCCTGGTAACGTGCCAGCCTGAAGACCTGCTTCAAACACCTTTCCTTGTGATTAAGCAAATATACTGATGTATTCAGCCTCGTTTCCCTCCCCTAAGATTATGTTCAAAAGGAAACCTTCAGTGAACACTGTGTTAGTTTCCTATTGCTGCTGAAACAAATTACCCCACATTTCATGGCTTAAAGCAACAGAAATCTTTTATCTCATAGTTTTGGACGTTAGAAGTTCCTAATGGTTCTCACTAGTCCAAAAATCAAGGCGTTGGCAGGGCTGAGTTCCTTTCTGGAGGCTGTGGGAACATCTGTTTTCTTGCTTTTTCCAATTTCCAGGGGTCTCCTGCATCCCCTTCCCACCTTGGAAGCCGGCAATGGCCTGTCCAGTCTTTCTTACACGAATCCCCCTGACACTGACACTCCTGCCTCCCCCACGTTTAAGGTCCCTCAGGATTACAATGGGCCCACCCTGGGCCATCTCTCATAGTGTCCCAGGTCCAGATCGTTAACTTAGTCACACCTGCTAAGTCCCTTTTGGCACGTAAGGTAACACGTTCACAGGTACAGGGAACAGGATGTGGGCCTTCTTCTGGTGAGGGGCTTCATTCTGTTTACTTCAGTGACTTTCACTCAAAAGAGCAGATAATGTTTGAAATGGGACAGAATCGTTGTGGAGATACTGTTTTTGTTTTGCTACTTTTCAATCATACTGCTTTTATTACTTCAGCTGTTCTCGTGTAAAATACTTTTCTGGAGTAAAATGACCATTCTTGCTCACCTTCTTTGCAAGGCTGGCCCAAGACAAAATTGTCAAGCAGTTTGTTTGGCCTGTGATTTTTTTCCCCCTTCAGTCCTATTTCTTCTTCTTTTATTCCCAGTCTTAGGCTAATCATAATAAGGTATTTTAAAACAGGAGCTAAATAAATGACCCTTCTGAGAATATTTTCATGTTCTCAAAAAATTTTGAAAATTGAAAGACTTAAAGACACAGAGTGGAGCTGTGAGTTTCAAAATGATCCGTTAATAGAACTATAGCAAACTGTATTCAAATACAGGGTCCAACACAAATAATATTACAAAATCTTTTATTACAAAATCATAAGCATGTAATTCTGTAACATAACAAAATCACACTCAAGCACAGCATATGACATTTTAGGTAAGGTGTTCAAACCAAAACTATACATTATTACACCTATATTATTATCCTACCAACCACACGCAAGCAGGTGGTACTTCTGCCGGACTGTGTATTTGTACATTATATGCTATATCATTGTATGCCATATTTATTCATCATATACTATGCTAGTCACTCTGGGGATTCAAAGATAAGTAAAGCTCAGTTGCCACTCTTAAGGAGTTGACAATCTGATCCATTTAAAATTTCTATTACTGGATCAGAGCACTTTCAAACTACCCAGGTAGGTTTTAGGCCTTCGTAGTTATATTATTATTCACAGATATTAGGGTTTAAAAACTAGACTTTTTCTTACGAAATTGCCATAAACCTGTATTTCCAGTGGCTGTAAATTTGCTAACACAGGTACCAATGAAATGCGGCCTTAAGTCTCCTAAACCTTCTGAGAGCAGAGCTGGGGAGGAATGAATGACACACAGACTTTAAATTTGTCGGTGCACAGTATCTTCTGGCTGAAGTAATCTCTTCGGAGTGACTCGGGTTCTCGGATTTTAGATTTATTTCTCCTCCTCTAGACCTTTCCAAAATAGTGTCTGGGTGGATTTGGGGATGAGGCTTGTGGGACACAGGGGCTTCTGGATTTTAGCCGGTCTCGGCCGTGGAGTAGCCATTTTGGTTTTCTTTCCTAGATTAGTGTCATAGAAAGGTCTGTGTGGTCATGTGGATACTATGCTGGCACACACCCTGGTACCAGACATATACTCTATTTCTAAATATGAAATCTCCACATATTGAGGCCTCACAATCTCAACCTCAGGCTTTTGCTGGCCCTTCAGCCTTTTTTGGAGCCTTATGCCCCTTTATGAAGGTATGTGGGAACGTTTGGGTTGCTTGTGTCCCTCTGCAAGCCATAGGAAGACAGAACTGCCGCCTCAGGCTCATCTGTCCCTCGCCAGTGCAACATTATTGCTTCTGCATCATGCTGGATGAGGCTGTATGTGGCACTCCATCCAGGGACATAACGTCTTCCACTCTGTGCTTGGGTGTTGCCGATGAGATTACCGGGAGGCAGACTCCAAAAGGGAGATTTGCATGTGAAAGTTTTATTGAGAAGGGCTCCCAGAGTCTGCACCTTCAGAGGAGTGATGAAAGCAGGAGTGAACTGCGGTGGAATGCAGCAGAGGCTCAGCGGGTCCTACAGAGGAGCGCTGAAGCTGGGATGAATCATAAAGTTACCCTGAAATAAGGCAAAGGTACTGGGCCTGTATAATCCTGTATTGGCCAGTCACTCAAGGAGAGTTGCCCCATGCCCACCTCCCCAGGGGGAATTCCCTTGGATAACGATAGGGATAGCTGAGAGCAGATCCTTGAGAAATACTTAGCTGTGAACTGTCAGACATCAACACACCCATCAGCTGGGGAAATAAGTGCTTTAGTCTTAATGAAGGGACGAATGAGGGACCACACCACAGCATCCACTGTCCTGGGGGAGCATGCCATTAGCCTCTCCTGACTCCCAGTTGACATTCTTGGGATTCTCCCTTACCTACTGGGATATTTCTACTGAGTCTCCATTTAGCTGACTGTCTAGGCATTCCACTTTGAGAGGGAAAGGAGGGGGCATAGCCATTTGATCTTATTTCTGTGTTTCATCATTATTTCAGTTTCCTACACTCTCCCTGCACAGTAAGTTGTGGGCTTTCTCTATCCTCTTTCTCTCTGGAGTGGACTTTTACACCATTTGTCAAAGATTGTCAAGGGTCTGAGATTTTACACTGCTTTCAAGCTAACAAGTTAGCCTGCCACAGTTTCAAGGATGCTGGCAGAAGACCTCAGGCTCCTGAGTCAGAGACTGAGGGCTTTATTACTCCTGGCACAATACCCAGCATGAGCTTCGTGTTAGTGCCCACTTTCCATTTTCCCCAGATTTCTTCAATGGGTGCCATCCATTTGGCCAGCTGACTAGCAAAGAGTGTTGAGGACCATATGGAATGTTTTAGTGGTCAGGTGAAAAAGTAAGATATGCCACCACCCATATGTAGTTCTCCAATACTTGTTCATGTCCTGACCTAGATGCAAAGGATGGGGAAAGGTAGCCTTCCTATCATCTCTGTCACATGCTTTAATAAGAATCTGCCAGAGGACCTGAATAGACACTTCTCCAAAGAGGACATACAGATGGTCAATAGACATATGAAAAGATGCTCAATGACACTAATCATCAGAGTGATGCAAATTAAAACCACAATAACATTTTACTTCACACCTGCCAGAATAGCGATCATCAATAAATCAACAAACAAGTGCTGGCAAGGATGTGGAGAAAAGGAAACCCTCATGCACTGTTGGTAGGAATGCAGATTGGTGCAGCCACTATGTGAAACAATATAGAGGTTCCACAAAATTAAAAAAGGAGCTTCCTTATGACCCAGTGAATCCACTTCTGGGTATAAATCTGAAGAAACTCAAAACATTAATTCAAAAGAATATATGCACCCCAATGTTTATTGAAGCATTATTTACAATAGCCAAGCCATGGAAGCAACCCAAGTACCCATCACCAGATGAGTGGATAAAGAAGATGTAGAACATATATACAATAGAATGTTACTCAGCCATAAAAAAGAACGAAACCTTACCATGTGCAACAACAAATGGTTGGACCTAGAGGGTACTATGCTGAGTGAAACCAAATACCCAGCTTGGGTAATAGGGGAGGCTGTGCCACTGGGCCCTACACCCATGGCATTAGGGCACACTACCAAGACATGGCATCACAGCAGGTCTTCCTAATACATAGAAACAAACACAGGGAGGCTGCCAAAATGAGGAGACAAAGAAACATGGCCCAGATGAAAGAACAGATCAAAACTGCAGAAAAATAGCTCAATGAAATGCAGATAAGCAATCTATCAGAGGCAGAGTTCAAAACACTGGTTATAAGGATGCTCAAGGAACTTAGTGAGGACCTCAACAACATAAAAAATATCTAGTCAGAAGTGAAGGATTCACTAATTGAAATAAAGAACAATTTATAGGGAAAAAACAGTAGAGTGGATGAAGCCAAGAATCAAATCAATGATTGGGAACATAAGGAAGCAAAAAACAACCAATCAGAAAAACAAGAAGAATAAAGGATCCCCTAAAGTGAGGATAGTAGCCTCTGAACAATTTCAAGAGATCCAAAGTTTGCATCATAGGCATACCAGAAGAAGAGGAAGAAATTGAAAAAATAATATACTATTTGAAAAAATAATAAAATAAAACTTCCCCAATTTGGCAAAGGAAATAGACCTGCAAATCCAGGCAGCACAAAGATCCCAATCAAGTTGGACCCAAAGAGAACCAGAACAAGACACATCATAATTAAAATGCTAAGAATTAAAGATAAAGAGAGAATCTTATAAGCAGCAAGAGAAAAAGCAGATACCTACAAAGGAGTTCCCATAAGACTGTCAGCTGATTTCTCAAAATAAACCTTGCAGGTAAAGAAGGGGCTGGCAAGAAGTATTCCAAGTGATGGACAGCAAGGACCTACAACGAAGATTACTCTATCCAGCAAAGCTATCATTTAGAATGGAAGGGCAGATCAAGTGCTTCCCAGATAAGGACAAGCTGAAGGAGTTCATTATCACCGAGTCATTATTACATGAAATGTTAAAGGGAGTTATTTAAGAAAAAGAAGAAGATCAAAACTATGAACATCAGAATGACAACAAACTCACAACTATTAACAACTGAATCTAAAAAACAAAAACAATAAAACAAACTAAGCAAACAGTAGAACAGGAATAGAGTCAGAGGTATGGAGATCATTTGGAGGTTATCAGTTGGGAGGGGAAAGGTGAGAAAAGGAGAAATCATACAGGGATCAAGAAGCATAATTGGTAGGCACCACATAGACAGGGGAGGTTAAGAATAGCATAGGAAAGGGAGAAGCCAAGGTGCTTAAACACACGACCCGTGGACATGAACTAAACAGAAGGATTGCTGGAGAGAGGAGGGCAAAGAGAAAAAAAATTGGGACAGCTGTAACAGCATAATCAATAAAATATACTTAAAAATAAAGTAGTCACAGGGATGTAAAGTACAGCATAGGGAATACAGTCAAGAATATTGTAATAACTCTGTATGGTACCAGGAGGGTACTTGAAATATCAGGGGATCGTTTTCTAAAATATATGGTTTTCTAACCACTATGCTGTACACCTGAAATGATATAAAATAATATTAAATGTAAACTTTAACTGAAAAATAAAAAAAGACATCAAAGGATCTGCTAGTCAACAATATTTACTGATGATCTGCCTGGTGCATATTATTTACTAGGCACTGTGAAAGTAAAGACAGAGTCAAAAATTTCCATGCACACATATAGAAAATGGATTAAGGCAAGGATTCTTTTAAACTTGTTCTATTTAAGGGAATCATTTAGTTATAGGCTGTGTCTAAACTTCATGGTGAGTTAGTTACTTAGAAATTAGGGGCACATTTAAGCCCTAAAAATAATATATAAATTATCACGTATGTATCAAATATGTTTCCTGGATTCAAATTCTAGGTGCCTGGATCTCTGGTAGTGACTGCAGACAGTCCTCTACGTTCAACAGCTGGAGCAACAGAAGAGGGTGGGCCTCAGTGGTGTAGGAAATGGGTGTAACAGGTTCATTCTTTCCATGAGCATAAAAAATGATGCTATGTGTTAAGTAGTGAGTGGCATCCTGAAAGAGGTTGGGATTGGGACTTGGGATCTGCATCATGAGAAACCTACATTAAAAAAGAAAGAAAAACAGGCAACAAGTGACAGGACATGATGATTGTTATCAACTGGCAAGGGCTGTTATATAATGTAAGAAGGGGGCTGAATCAGCATGACTCGAATATATAGTGATGTTAGTAAAAGAAAAGAAAATATAAGTTCGAATTAACATGATCTCCTTTTTGTTGCAACAGACTTATAAATATATTTTCAACAGACTTGGTGACCTCGTAATTATGGAATGACAGCCAATGAACAAATACTTGTCTTCTGAGGTCTAATTTTATCTCCTTACTCCCATTCTTATTTTTAAATGATTCCAGTGATCAAGTAGCTCGATGACGGTAGTGGGTACTGATATTTGTTGAATGCCAATTATGGTCGGGCACCACATAGGTACTTTAAAAATAAGTTTATTTTGAACTTCATGAGGATGCTCTGAGGCAGGCCTGATTATCACTGTTTTAACAGAAGAGAAAATTGAAGCCCAGTGAAGCTGAATGACTTGACGAAGGACCCATGACCAACTGGAACTAGAAATCAGGTCTTTGGGTACTGTGGTTTCTTGCTGTACGTTGTAATGTTACCATGAATATAACTGATGTAGCTGCTGCTTGATGTTTGGAGCATTTTATAAAGCCATGTAAGCTGTAGAGTAAAAGATTGCTTACTTGAACTCTGCAAAGGAGGTAAAAGAAAGGAAGGGGAACTATCGAAATGTTGCAAGGTGTTGATTCTGGCATTACAGAACAGTTTGTGCCTCTCACTCGAGTGTTCGTGCTCTCCTCCTCTTTCTCTTTCTTTCTGATTTATGTCTCATCAATTTTCAAAAGGGATTGATAGAATCTCTTTGGTTGACTCCCACAAAAGTCATAATGTATTAAAATTATTTTCAAATTTCTAGCTAAATAGATTGCTTGCCTTGAGATTGTTAACTAACAATATTGATAAATGGAAAAAAAAACGTTTGTAGGTAGTACAGGCTTTTGTGATTTTTTATATGAATGGAATAATTTTCTAAGTATTTTGTATACCCTGCTCTTTTTTAGTATCATGTTCTTGGGATTCATCCATGTTTTTCGTGTAGCTGTATTTCTTTGATTTTTATTGTTGTATGTGAAATTCCATTCTATGTCTATTCCACAGTTTGTTTACTCTTTGTATTCTTGACAGACATTTGGTTGTTTCCTGATTTTTGCTGTAACAAACAAATGCTGGTGTGAACATTCCTTTACAAGTATCCTGGTGCACATATGCAGGTGTTTCTGTAGGAGACGTATTCTTGGGAGTATAAATGCTGGGTTATAAGGTAAGTACATCAGTTTTATTAGGTAATGTCATAGTGATTTTCCAGGGTGAATGTTGTACCAGTTTACGCTCCCAACAACCATGTAAAAGTTTTCATTTACTTCATAACCACACCTAATACTTGTTATTGTCACATTTTAACTCTTCCCAATCTGATAGCTC
>VMDR010019281.1:0-18464 GCA_007922815.1 Macrotus californicus
AAATAAGCAAAGACAAAAAAGTTTAGAATAACAAAATCAACAAATCTGATTTTGTAGATATACATAGAATTGTTTACCAACAAACGGAGAGTCTACATTCTGTTCAGGCACACATGAACACATACACGAAAACTGACCATGACCATGGAGGGCAGAAGAAGTCTCAGCACATTTTGAAGAATCGATGTCATACAGGCATCTTCTCTGACCACATGTTGGTTAAAAATCAGCAATGAAAAGATCATTTTACAATATATTTGGAAATTTAAAAATCCATTCATGAATTGAGGTAGAAATCACAGGGAAAATGTCCAAAAATTTGGAATTAAACAACAATGGAAATTGCTGCATTAAATATCAAATCTGTGGGAAGAATATTTAGAGGAAAATTGATAGCTTTGAATGTATCTTTTACAAACTAATAAAGATTGAAAATAAATTAATAAACCATTTACCTCTTAAAGCTAACAAGTTTGTAGAAATGGAAGAAAGGATTCTGATGTGGGCTATTTGAACACATGTATCTAGTTTCTCTCCTTCCACAGACACCAGTAGAAGTACAGGAAAGGGATTACTTAAAGGGACAGGAAGGCACAGCACAGGGAGACAGAAGAGACACAATGAAACCTGGAAGCTGGAAAGCAGGTGGGTGGATGGTAACTGACTCAGCAGTCCTGCCACTGCCCAATCCTCAGCGACAGTGGGCAGTGCTGTGAACAAACCCAGCTTATGGGGCAGCACCCTCATAGGCTCAGCCACTAGCAATATCAGGTCACGTGGGAACTGGGAAGAAAGGGGCTACTAAATTAAGGAAGATTTGGCAGAAAGTTGTTTGGGAAACAATCCTTGGAGTCCATCCTGTATTCTACACTGCAGATAAACACCCGGCAGGTGACCAGAAAGTCTTTTGGATGTGGGGGAGGGGGCCAGCAAGACACCTCTTTGTCTTTTCTGCCTTTTACTTTCATGTGGGTCTGTGAACATGTTTGGTTGGAAATGTGCAGAACACGCTGAAACTTCTCTCTTTTTTCACAAGAATAATGTGCCGGTTTTTTGTAGCAATGTTCTGTGGAAGCAGAAATGCTTTGTAACAGAGCCCCTCCAAACTACATTGAGAAGGGGTTCTGGAACCATCCCTGTTTCCATTTTTATATACCTTATAAAGAAAGACTATTTTTTTTTTAAAGAAGAAGAAGAAACAGTGAAAGGTATGGGCATGGGCTCTCACCTGAATGGTTGTGTCTTCCCAAATTCATGTGTTGAAACCTAACTCTCAAGGTGATATTAAGATGTGGAGGCTTTGGGGGGTGATTAGGTCATGTGGATGGAGCCCTCATGCATGGGATTAGTGCCCTTATAGAGAGACCCCAGAGAACTCTCTGGACCCTTCTGCCATGTGAGGCCAGAGCAAGAAGACCACTGTCAATGAGGAAGCTGGTCCTCACCAGACCTCAAATCTTTCAGCTCTATGATCTTGGACTCCCATCCTCTAAAACTATGAGAAATAAATGTTTGTGGTTTGTAAGCCACCCAGTTCATGATAGTTTTTAGTAATAGCGGCCTAAATGGACTAAGACAGTATCCTACCCAATGAAGGAGATTACGAGGCACGTGCAACTGAATGCCAAATGCTGAGATCCCAGTCCTCCTACGACTCTTGGTTGAGACAGGACATTGTAAAACTTTTCCAGGAAATCTGATAGCCTAAGAGAAAAAATCCAAACAGACTGATAGTAGGAGTTTCTCCAACAAATAGCCCCCCTAAATCAGTGTAGATAAATGTTAAGCTGTTTACCCATGTTCCCAATACTTTCAACCAGCTTTTAAATCTACTCTTAAATGTGAGCAGGTAGCGAAGGATAGCCTTTTCCAGAGGGGCTCTGAGAGTCTCCAGAAATTGGAAGCCACCGCGTGACTTGAAGACTCTTCGGCATGTCTTCTCTGACAGGGAAACATTGCTCTTTCTCTGCACAGCGTGCTTCAGCCTGGTCACCCAGTTATGGAAAACCTACTTTCAAAACATGTAAATTATTGGGAAACACATATATGTTGTAAAACTACATGAAACTGAATGATGCGTCTCTAGGGGAAGGAATGATAAACTGAGGCAGATGTCCACCATGGACAACCGCGCAGGCCGGTATTTATATGTGCCCCACATAGATTCCTTCTCTGCCCTTTGCTGCCCTGCTCTGGCCCTGGGGAGGCAGCACCTACAGGCTGCATTGACCCGTGCCCTTGCCCTCCGGCTTCCTTTTGGGTTTGACCAATGGGAATTAACAAAAGAATGAAGGAGGGAGAAGAAAGAGGTTGAGATATTTATTCCCCTCCCCCACTTTGGCACCTGCTGCAGGGGCTACATCTGTCTACAAGTGTGATTCTCGTGGGGCAGCCTCTCTCCCTCAGATCCAGGCCTCACCCTCTCCACCACCAGTACCCTATACCCTCATCCTTAAGGGGAACATTGGATCAGTAGGGGAAAGTGGTGTTAGGCCAAAAATGTTCTGGGGTAATTGGTGATCTTTATGAAAAATACAATAAAATTAAATCCCTATATCATACCACATACACAAATGAATTCCAAGTCAATTAGAAATCTAAATTAAGGTTGGAAGACCTGTAAACTTAATGAAGAAAGTGTGGAATGATATATTTATGACCTCTCGTGAGGAGTAGGAAGATTTCCTTAAAAAGACAAAAACAAAACAAAACAGGATAAACTAAGTACATTTTGTTGCATTAAAATGTGAATCTTTTGCCCTGGCTGGTGTGGCTGAGGGGATTGAGAGCTGGCTTGTGAACCAAAGGGTTGCTGGTTCGATTCCCAGTCAGGGCACATGCCTGGGTTGCAGGCCAGGTCCCCAGTGAGGGGTGTGCAAGAGACAACCACACAGTGATGTTTCTCTCTCTCTCTCTCTCTCCCTCCCTTCCCTTCTCTCTAAAAATAAATAAATAAAATCTTTAAAAAAAAAGTAAATCTTTTTCTTCATTAAAAAATATATGAACAAAGTGAGAACACAAGACACCATCTGGGAAAAGATATTTGCAAAGCTTAAAACGAAGAAAGAATTATGTCTAACATTTATAAAGAATTCCTGCAAATGAATAAGAAAACACCAAACATATCCATGGAAAAAGAGGCCAAGTATAGAAAGAGGCAAACCACAGAAGAAAACTGAAAATAAACATATGGACAACATATTCTACAGCACTGATCATTAGGGAAATGCAAATTAAAACAACAGTGAGACACCCTCAATTTGGTGAAAAATGTTACAGTAAAAGAAATGAGCTATCAAACCACGAAAAGACACAGAGGAATCTTAAATGTGTATCACTAAGCAAAAGAAGCCAATCCGAAGGCTACATACTATATGGTTCCAACTCTATGACATTCTGGAAAGGGCAAGACTGTGGAGACAGTAAAACGATCAGTGGTTGCCAGGGGTGGGGTGGGGAACGATAAATAGGCAGAGCGCTGAGGATGCGTAGGGAAGTGAACATACTCCACGTGATATTAGAATCATGGATATGCATCATTACACATTTGCAACGTGCAACACCAAAAGTGAACCCCAAGGTAAACTACGGACTTTGGGTGATTATGAGGAGTCAATATAATCTTTGGTAAAAAATATGTGAGGGATGTTGATGACGGGGAAGGCTATACATGTGTGGGGGCAGGAGATACAGGGGAAACCTCTGTACTTTCCTCTTAATTTTGTTATAAACTTAGAACTGCCTAAAAATTATTCTTAACAAATATTAATGTGATAACACCAAGGGTTGATGAGAATGTGGAGAAATGGGACCTCCCACACTCCCGACAGGGATTCAGCAGTATGAGCAGACCCAGCAATTGCATTTGTCGGGAAAAAATCTTTCATTTGCACACTAGAAAACAGATACTAGAATGTGTATTGCAGTGTTTTGTAAAAGGTGCTGAAAAATAAAAGGAAACAGCATAAATATTAACCAAATGGAAAGTGGATAAATAAATTGTCATATTTAAAAAAAGGAATGCTCCTCAGCAATTTCATCAAAAATGAAACAACGTGGAGAAATCTCCAAAAACAAAATCTTATATTAAAAAACCAAGTTAGAGAGGACAGTACTGAATGAGAGCATATATGCATAGTTTAAAGTGTGCAAAACAACACTGTATATTTTTAAGGAAATGTGCACTCACAGAGTGTGAAGAGTCACGATATTGAAAAATACCACATATGAGATTACCATGACCTCTGGGGAGGGAGGGACATGAAATGGGTTTCCAGGAGATGTCAAGTGTAGCTCTAAGATTTTATGGCTTTTGATAGAGTCAGGGAGAAGGTGCACAAGTGTTCACTAAATTGTTTTGTGCTTTTCCGTACATTGAACAGAAATGTGGTGCCCACCAGGTGGACCCAAGTGTCCCACTCTAGCTGTGTTAGGCAGATGCTGTCTGATATAAGGCACGTGCTCTCAGACCACAGATAAACGGGCGCTGACCAGTGAGCAGGGACCAGGACTTGTCGGCCGACACAAACTAGGTCACAAACAAAACAAAACGGGGAGATGCACCCGGGATGTTTAGCCTGGAGTCAAAGCCTTCCTGAAGTTTTACAAGCAGCAGGGCATGCCAGCAGCTCCTGGAACGTCATCCTGGAAAGTGGCAGCCAGCCAGTGACCACTTTGTATTCCACAAAGGGCATGAGTTCAGATGAGAGTTAAGGGCTGTCCAGTTTTCAGCCTCACCCTCATGGCAGGGCAGCTCTGGCAACACGTGCAGCTTTGTCATGAGAAGAACAACCGTCCTTTCTCTGAATCAACGCCTGAAGGTGCACAGAAGCAAACCTCCAGCCCTTGCCAGAAAGCCCACACTCCTGGTGGCCCCTTGAGTCCTGATGGAGCTGACCTTGGGCTGACTCTGGGGCTGAAAAGTACAGCAGCCCTGTAGCTGACTCAGAGTTTCTTGTGGTCTTCAGAGCACCAGAAACTTGGTCTTGGTCTGAGCCCTGAGTGCTCAAAGGGCTGAGGTGCAGCGAGGTTTGCATTCACTGAAGCTCACTGGTATTTGGGACACTAGGTACAGCTTTCTCTGTAACATGAACAGTCAACAACAAGCTCCCCATCACTCCTGTTCAATTAAACCTTGCAAATTTAAGTCCAAGGAGGAAGCTAATTTCCAATCAAACAGAAGAACCGAGGGGCCCCAAATCTGTTCTCCAATCTTGGCGCAGATGGCTGTGTAGGCACACACTCCCAGGCCAATCCACCCACTCCAAAATACACCAGCACACAACACAGAAAAACAAATAAGTGACTAACTGGATCCGTGCTCTTCTGCTGTTATTGTAGTCATCCACTTTATTTTATTTTGATAGTTTGCTTTTTATCATATATTTCTTCTATGACTATTTACCCCCTTATACCCTCTTCCACTTCCACTCCCCCCCACCCCCTGCAATCAGCACACTGTTGTCCGTGTCTGTGAGTGCTTTCTCTTTTTGGCTTGATCTTTCCACGCACCTGCCCCCAACCCCAGAGCTGGCCACCTGCTCTCTGAGTCTGTCTCATCCATTTTAGAAACAACTCAAGAGGCATGATTTGGGGACTCTAATGTTTTGTGGGAAGGGCACAGGTGTTTGAAACAGGTTTGCTTCCTGACTTGGGCCCTCTTACTCTGCTGCTGGAAGGCTTCACCCCGTATGCCCAGGAGGCCCCTTCGAAGCACTCTGTGGTCTTCCACTGGAGCTAACATTACTCTCCACCGAATGAGAGCACTGCATCCACATTTCGGACCGATTTATGCCACTTGAGTAGAGTGTGTCTCATTAATCTCTCCATCTGTTGTTGATGCGCGTGAACAACTCCAGTGGGAAATATAAAGGACTGACATAGGGTTTACTACTTGCGCCTCTGAGTCCAGGTTTAATTTGCGAGGAGTTACTATTCCTGCAGATGGGACACAGATATCTCAGAACTGGCTTTCCTTCCTCTAGTAAAAAAGACATTTGGGACAACTGCCCTGTCTGCCTGGGCAGTGTTTCCATGACCAGGGCCACACAGATGCTCATGTGTCAACCTAGCTTGGTGTTGTCAGGAGTCAAAGGCAGAATAGGATTTCCACGTCAGGAACAGAGGGCTGCCAACGCTGTTATTCAGGCGTTTTTCCCCTACCGACTGCTGCTGCTTTCAGATCAATTCATCGCTCGGTGTACCCTCCACCAGGCTTTGGCCAGCACAGACAAAAGTCAATGTCAGTCAGTGTTATACTTGGTAATTGTGTAATTGAAAGTACCCATGTGAGAAGACTCTGACATTAAATTTGCCACACTGAGGACTGGGGATTACTGACTATACAGTCCTCCAATTCCCACATCACCAAGGATAATCAACATCTTTGAGAGAAAATTAACACCTCATGAAAAGCCAGTCTGAAAACCCCCTGTATAATTAAATGAGGATTACTCTCAGTGTGCTCCTTACTTTAACAAATTTGTGAGAGCCCAGTATTTGCCATGCTTTGTGCTGGACACTGGAGCATTCAATGGTGGATAGATCAGACAAGCCCCATGTGTCTAAATTATTCAGTGCTGCTCTGACTGGACTTGTGCCCCTCCCCCAAACTCATATGTTGAAGTCCTAACCCCCGGTTCCTCAGAATGTGACCTTATTTGGAGAGTCTTTGGAGAAGTAATCAAGTTGAAATAAGGTCATTAGAGTACGCCTTAATCCAATACGAGTAGTGTCCTTATAAAAGAGGGAACTTTGTACCAGTAGAGCTAGACATACTCATAGGGGACACCACGTGGGGAAGAGGACAGAGATGACGTGATGTTTCTACAAAACAAGAAATACCAAAGATGGGCAGCACACTGCCAAAAACAAGGGGAGAAGCATGGAGCAGATTTTCTCACCCAGCCTTAGAAAAAAACCAACCTCGCTAACACCTTGATCTTAAACTTCTAGCTTCCATAATCATGAGGCAATACATTTCTGTTATTTAAGCTACCTGGTGTGTGCGGTGCCTGGTGATGGTAGCCCTACTAAATTAAATGCAAATGCCTTCTACAAAATAATGCCATTTAAAAAGAAGGAACTCATGAAAAGTTAGACAAAGCTTTCCTGATTTCCCTTCTACCACCTGAGATATCCAGCCTTCAATAAACAAGGCAGAACTCCATCCCTCCCAGTGGCAACAGTGTTCCCAGCTGTGCACAATCCCAAACATGGCTCCGGCCCAGCTGCCTCTGAAGGAACCAGGGACAGAATGAGTGGGAGCTCCTTGGGGTCCCATGGAAAGGATCTTAAGGGTCAGTGGAATAAAAAATAATGAAATGTGTCATCTATAAACCACTAAACAAATGTTGGCAAGAGTGTAGAGAAAAAAGAATCCTTGTGCACTATTAGTGGGATTGTACATTGGTACAGCCACTATGGAAAACAGAATGAAGATTCATCAAAAAATTAAAAATAGAGCTGCCATATGATCTAGCAATTCCTCTTTGGGGTATTTATCTAAAGAAAACAAAGAGATTAACTTGAAAAGATACATACACCCTATGTTCATTACAGCATTATTAATAATAGCTGGATATCAGAAGATATGGAAGCAACCTAGATGTCTATCAAGAGATGAATAGATAAAGGTGTGAGATATATAGATATAGATATAGATCTCCAGAAAGAATCCAGCCAAGTAATATGAAAAATAGAGACGCTTATGGAAGAAGGTACAAAATATAAGAAACATTGTACACAGGACAATGACAACTCAGACCACTTCAAAGTAGGCACCTGGAGACCTTACATAGTTCTCCCAGCATCTCTTCCACTGCTAAAAACACTCTGCAAAATCCTTTGTTGGAATCACTATCAGCTGCCCTGTTGTATTTTCATGACTCTCATCAGTGATGTGCAATCTCTTCCCTTTCAAAGGTAATTTTAGTTTTGGAAAAAGCCAGAAGTCGCGGGGTACCAAATCTGGGCTGTAGAGTGCCTGAGCCACCTGGGTGATTTGATGTTTTGCCAAAATACTCTGCATGAGATGTGATGCATGAGTGGGCATGTTGTTGTGATGAAGCTGCCAATCACCAGTTGCCCATGGCTGAGGCCATTTTCATTGTATTGCATCTCTCAGCTGAAGAAGAACATTGAGGCAGTACTCCTTACTAATTGTTTGGCCTGGGGTCGGGGGGTGGGGGTATACTCATGATGGACATCACTTTCCAAATCAAAACCACAGTTAACATGGTCTTGCTGCAACTTTGCCATGTCTTCTTCGGGAATGAAGAACCAGGTGACTTCCATGGGGACCTTCACTTCTGGATCATAGCTGTAGGCCCACTGTTCATTTCCGGTTATGACCTCCTTGAAGAAATCTGGTGCATTGGTAGTGGTTTGAGTCAAGTCATTAACAACTACAGCACGTTGTTTCTTCTGCTCTGGTAGCAGAAGCCACGGAATGAAATTTGCCATGACATATTTTATGCCAAGGTCCTACATCAAAATCTTGGACACAGTAGTTTTTTGGAATCCCCAGATTAGCTTCTAGTTCTCACACTGTCAGTCACTGATCTTTGTTGATTGCAGACCATATACATTCAACATTCTCAGGTGTTCTGCTTGTTGGAGACCTTCCAGAACATGGATCACTTTCAACAGATTTTTGAGCATCTTTGAAGTGTTTGTGCCCCACTTTTATTGGGGCTGCACTCATTGCATCATCTCCAACAGTCTTGTGAATCGTCTGAATGGTTTCCACAGAAGAACGTTCAAGCTTAACACAAAATTTGATGCAGATTTGTTACTCCACTCGCTCAGTCATTTTGAATGCCACAGGCCACACTGTACATAGGTTCACTCAACGGCATCTACTGCACCCACTGACTAGTACAATGAAGTCGCCATTGTTCACACATGCACATTCCAGTCCATTCTCCTTGGCTGCCAGGTTACATCAATGTCAAGCAAACTGTTCTCATTGTATTAACAATGGCTGGACTTTTTCCAGACAGATCTTGTATATAATGCAATATTATTCAGCAATAAAAAGAAAAGAATGAAATCTTGCCATTTGCAACAACATGGATAGACCTAGAGGATATTATGCTCAGTGAATGATGTAAGCCAGACAGAGAAAGACAAATACTGCATGATTTCACATATATGAGGAATCTAGAAACCAAAACAAAATGGAAACAAACTCACAGATACTGAGAACAAGCTGATGGTTGCCAACGGGGTGGGAGTAGGGGGAATGGAAATAAAAAATTATAATGAAAGGGAAAGAATCTCTTCACAATTTCTCTAGGGGATCCAGGATTATCCTGCCACTTCATTGTCTCAAAAATTTCTGGCGTGTGCTGGCTGGCTTCAAAGATATAAAATTTCTAGATTAATATTTTTCACCTCAGTTTTAATCCTAGT
Organism: Macrotus californicus; assembly: GCA_007922815.1. Lineage (NCBI taxonomy): Eukaryota > Metazoa > Chordata > Mammalia > Chiroptera > Phyllostomidae > Macrotus > Macrotus californicus. Next base: position 9,415 of record VMDR010019281.1, read on the forward strand.
CCTGTGCCTGATACTAGTGAACTCTGTGACCTCAGGCAAATCTAATCTCTTCACTGAGCCCTAATTCACCCATTTGTAAAGTGGGAGTTTAGACTAGAAAACATCTGGGTCATCCTGTCAGAGACAGCTGTGTTGTAACTTGCAGCTCATAGAATTGGATAGCCTCTGATATTAATAGCCTCATCATCATCATCATCATCATCATCATCATCATCATCATCATCACCATCATAATGTGTGTGTTTATTTTACCAAGTTTTATTCTGTGCATTTTTTATTAATTAATGCATCTAGTACATGCAACTGTTTTACAAGAAAAGTGAAGCAAATCACCCTGTCTTATTCTCAAACTTCTCCATATATCTGGACTCAGTGAAATGAAAAATGCTGTTGTCATAAGAAAGAAAGCCCCTCTCTCAGGCAGAGTACAACATGGTCCCTAACCCTCAGAGAGCCAAAGGAGGTGGCTTGGTGTTTCCTGCATGCTAGACAGAGCACCTGCAGGCAGCTCCAGAGGCCATATCCTGGGCCACAGCCCCACCCCATGCACACAATCCAGACTCCCCAAGATCTGCATGGTGAAGAGACTGGGGTGCATCTTTATTTTGTGAGCATATACAAGAGCACAAACACACTCCCAAAAATGCAATCATCCCACAGAGAGGGTAGGCATCTTGCTATTTTCAATCAATGCCATTTCTTGAACAATTGTCCATGTCAGGTTTTCCATTTACAGATTTTCCTTATTATATCTCTTAATAGCAACATGGTTACTCCATTCTGTATACAAAACAGATGTATTTCTCCATCTTTTATTAATAGACATTTAAGTTACTTTGAGGTGGTTTTTTTTTTTTTGCTATTACAAAGAATGCTGCAAAAAAATGTCTTTATGCAAATATTCTCCCACACTTACAGGCTTTATTTCTCTAAGGTCAAGCTCCTGAAGTAAAATTACTTGACCAAAGGGTATGTGCATATTTTTATTTTGATGAATATGTTCAAAAGGTCACCAGTTTACCCTCCCAGGGGGGTAGTTTTTTGGCAGATATATGACGTGTCATTCTTGCAGGTCTTGGTAGGTCCCGATATTGCCTATTTGGCTTAGAAGTAAAACCCTGGGCTGCCATCGTGACTAAAAGACGCTCTTGGCCATTCGAGATTCAGCAAGTGTGCACAGTTCTGCCAGCTTGCTTATGGACAAGATGGTTCTCAGCGGTGATGGGGAAGATGGTGTTTCAAAATCGGAGAAGGCTGGCACAATAGAGTCCTTAGGGATGATTTAATCAGCATCCTCATTTGACAGATGAGCAAATGGAGCTGTGGGCGGGTGCTGTCTCTGGGTGTGCGTTACCCTGTCTGCGTCTTTCTGTGAGGTGTAGGTGTTCATCAGTCATCCAAAACTTCTGGGTCTTTCCAGTGCAGCCTCAAGGGAGGGGCAGGAACAAGCTTGTGAAGGTGGAGAGGCTGCCTAGGCTAAGAGAGGTATTCTCAAAATGTTTGTCATCCCAGGGTGAAAACGTAGTACCTGCTCGGGATGAACACAGTGATGAAATTATATTTCTTGAACAACAGACCGAGTATAAATTTGCCTTCTGTGGGATGACTCACTTCGGCATGTGATCTGTGGGAGAGGGCTGTCTTCTGCTTTAATATCTTAATTGGTGCAGGACTCACAAGAAGAAAGGGATTTTATTAATTAGCCCTCTTGAAACCACATCACTGTCCCTCAAAGTCTGGGGGTTTAAAAGCTCAGGAGAGGAGGGGTGGATCCAATTATTCACCTGACACGTGGCTTCCTATGTGCAGAAACTGCTGGATCATGAGATCCTCATTCTCTTCTCCGTGTGTGTGTGTGTGTGTGTGTGTGTGTGTGTGTGTGTGGAGGGGGGGGAGATGGAGAGAGGAATTAGAAAGAGAAACATAATATAATCAAGCCATATCTCTTAAATTATTAGGAGTGTCTCTAATACATTGTCGCAGGGAGGGGTGGGGAATCGAAAAACAAACTGCAGGCTAATGCATTTACTTTAATTATATTTGAGTAAAAACAAAGCAAAAAACCTCTATCTAAATGTAAATATGCATTTGCGTCTGTTTGAATGAGCAAGGGAAAAGCGTGGGAAGTAGATAGCAGGTGTTAGGCTCAGTAGCTCAAGGGGATGGGATTGGAGATGGGACCCAAGGAGATGATTTGCTTTTATTTTATATGTGCTTGTGCCATTTCCATAGTTACAATAAGCATACATTACTTTTGTATTGGAAAACATCAATCAAGGAAATTAGATGAAAATGAAAAGAAAATGTTCATTCCAAATTAGTATATTTCTCTGTGTTTGGAGAGAGAGCGAGAGAGAGAGAGAGAGAAGCCAGGTATAGTAAAATGTATTTCATATGATCTATTTATATCAATAAAAAAATTCACTCATACATGTGCTAGTATATGTATTGAAATATTTTTTCAGTACTGTTTGAAACATTTGCCATGGGTATGTAATCCTTTCACTTGTCAAAAAATTTATATTTATGAATACTTTGTAACACAGGGAGAAAATGCTTGTGATGTATTAAACAAAAGAGCAGTGGATCAAACTGCTAGTACATCAAGATTTCAATAGCAAGGGAACAGTTGGAAGAAAATGCACAGACAAAAGGCTAGATGGGAAAATGCCCTGATGTCAACAGTGTTGGTTAAATTATAGGTGGCATTTATTAAAATTAAAAACAGGCCCTGTGGGCATGACTTTACCTCTGATGCCTCAGGGTTGGGGGAAGTCTTGCCTAATACACAGCAGGTTCTCAGACAGCGGCACCTACATGGTATCCCTCTGAGGGCCCCAATGACATCGTGCCTTGTCCAGGACACAGGAGGGACAGCACCAGAAACAATGCTGCCAGCACAGAGTAAAAGCAGCAGCCAGCCCCCGCCCGGCCAGTGACAGAGTCAGTACCCTATTTTTTGTGTGTTTTTTTGCTACAGACAACGTTACTAAAGCCAGAAAAAACTCCACTGGAATTAACAAAAATCAAAAATAGTTCTTATTAAATAGCTTCCTTTTCCTAGAGTGACTCAGAATACAGACTTTGGAGTCGGACTTCTTGAATACAAATTCCAGTTCTGTAATCTAGATCTTAACCTGTTCCCCTAGACTTTTCCATCCATAAAATGGGAATAGTAGTAACCCAGGGCTCACAGGGCTATAATGAAAAGTCAATGAATTAGGACATGTAAAAAAAAATCTTAGAATAACACTTTGAACATAACACTGTTTGCTAGTGTTATTAATATTATTATTCCTTTCACATTTAAAATTGATGGCATTAATGCTCAAATTGTTCTCATTGTTTTAATAATTACTACAATTTACTAGAGGTCAAAGTTGTGTCTGGAAGATACAAAAACAAATGTACTTCCAACGAGGAACAGAGTCTGAGTTTGTGGGGAGCAGAGAGCCTTTTCAGAACTGGTGCCCCTCTGCAGGGCTGGACCTGAGAGCCCAGGGATCCTGGGAAAGCTATGGCATCGGGACAGGTGGTGACAACAAAAGGCGTTCTCAACAGGAAACATCTCACACTAAAGTCTTGGAATCTTCCCTCTCAGATTTACAAAACTTTGTGCTATTTCAGTTCCTAAAGATAACCAAGCAGGCCCGAGCCACTCACAGTTCAGGACACAGTTTGTGTGTTTCTTTCTGTTACATCACATGTTGTTTCATTCATGACATGAACCTATGTGGACCAAAGAGCAAATTCTGTGACTGATATGCCACTTGCATCTCCTTGTATAAATACAGATGAGTGACAACAGCCACACAAATAAATGAGGATATGTAAATATTGCACAGGTAGCTATGTTTTTCAGGTACTAGATAGTTATTTATTTGTAACGCTCACATCCTCATCTATCGAGTTCTGCCCAGGTAAAGTTCTACATAACCATTTTTTCTTCCACAAAATGTCCCTTAGTCACTCCCAGCTCCCATGGATACCTTGTTCTTTGGAGTTCTTAAACCTTCTAAATAATTTGCAATTTAATTACAGACTAACTTGCATTGTTATAGGCATTGCATAGGTGCTTATCTCTCTTATCTTGATAATCTTCCTGATGATAAATGGTGTAAAAAAGTTAAACTTCCTTTAAATCTACTCTTTTCTACCCCTCACCCCCCAAATCTCAGCATACCATAAAACAATATAGAATCATAGTCTCACAGGATTTTAGAGCTAGCAAGAACTTGAATCTATGAAGGGACTCCTTTCATAAGATGAGAAACCTCATCTAGCATCACTTGCAAGGATGACTATTACCTGTAAACTATGAACACTGTCAATAAGCACACACATGTGTGTGCACACACGCACATGCACACCGCCTACCTACACAGGTCCCCTCTGAAATCAAATGGGCACTGTCTACTGTGAGAGGTTTAGACTCAGTAGAATTCTGAAGCGACCTCTGGGAGGTCACCCAAAGGGAGACCTAAAACGTCTTTTCCCATCTGCCAAAAACAGGTCTCGTGAGCTTCCAGAATGCTGCTCTTTTTTGTTGTTTGTGCCTTACACACGCAAAGGGAAAGCACCAGGTTTGGCCTCCGCTAGCCCTTAAAGCCATGGAAAGGAGTTTCCTACTTCTAACTGCAAAGCACCAGGATACCCTGTTGTTTAATCCTGTTAGCTGCATTCGTGGGGAAATTCTACGCATAGTTTTCTACTCTTTATGTTGATTTACCTTTATTCATAAAATGTAGGGGAAACGTCAGGCCCAGGATAATATTTCACCATGAATAAGAAAAAGAACTGCTACTTGGGGGACTGCAGGTGGGACACCAGAACCAGGGCCCAAATCTTAGTTTCCTGATTCACTACTGAACACAGCTGAAACCAGAAAATTGGTTCCCATGGCTTCCTAACGGTGACTTCGAAGTAAATCAGACCCTGTGCTTTCTCTGCTGTGTTACACAACACACAGACTAAGAAGGAAATAGGACTTGACTGATTACTCACCAACTTCTTGAGTCCTATGGGCTGACAGCTTTGTTGGTGACGGCGAGAACAGCACCGGGTGTCAGACTGGCAGGGTCAGACTGGACCTTGTTCAGCAACCTGGGTACTTGAGTTCTGGCTGGGAAAGAATTCAGAGCCAAGACCCCAGCTAAAAGAGAAAGTTTATTAGGAAGTCACAGAGGTAGAAGAAATGAGCTCAGGAAACAAGTTACAGAGGCAAAAGAAGGGGCCCTTGTTGCTTAGAAGAGAGAGGGTAAAGATAATGAGAATGGGGGGGTTGTCAAGGAGGGGGAAGGAAAAGTTTCTGGTGTGCTTGGGGAGGGAGAGGAAGGAGAACGTGCTGGTCCTTCGTCCTAGGGACTTTTAAGGATGGAGAGTTTAGGAGAGGTCCCAGGTGTGTCCTTTCAGGGTGATGGTTTCCCTGACTGATTGGTCAGCACCAGGGCAGGGGTCATTAGTCAGTGCAGCTGGTCCTGAGGGTCAGCTGTGGAGTTCCTTGTCTGGTTTTGCTGCTTTTTTGGGCTTGGAGCTGAGCCACAATTGGGGCCTAGATGTTTTTGATATTATCAGAGCCTCATTGTCCTGGGGGCTTAACGTTTAAGGGCGTTACCAGCTTCCTTGTCAGTTCCCCCTCTAAGGGGGTCTAATCACATGACTAGCAACCTGCCAGGGAGATAGTTCAGGGGAGGGTCCGAGCTGCAGGACCAGCGATATGCTAGGGGAGGAAACATTACCCTGGGGGTGAGGTCCTTGTTTTCCCAGGTTTGCCCATTGCTAGGCATTTGGTGTTTTCCACCCTGGTGACCTTCAGTACCTGGCCCATCGTCCTTGCTCTGCTCCTGTCTAACTGCCGACCACAGTTTAAATTCCATGGGCAAGTGGGAAGGGCTTTACAACTCTGACTTTGGTGGTCAGGCAGTTGCTTCAGAATTCCGCTTTGATTAGTCTCTGAAAAATCTCCTTCCTCTTATGTGCATCCATTAGACTATAAACTGATCAACGATCCATATTATCGATCTCTGTCCCTACTACTAGCAAAGAACTTGGCATGCAGTAAGTGCTCAAAAGGTATTTATTGGACTGATTTGAAAGTGAAAGGATTAGACAGTTAGGCAGGCTCCTGATGGACAGTAATCGTCTCTTTCAAAACAATACCTTCCTACTATCCACCGCTCCTTTTCCTTTTCCACGTTTCTGGACATTAGTTGGCCTTGAGTACAGAACAACCCCCACTGGCTCTCCTCCATTTAGAAAATGGACATTTGTTTACAGACGATCCCAGATTATGCCGTGCTCCCCATTTCCCCAAAATATCCTGCGTCCACATGCCGCCTGAATCTGGAGAGAACAATGAGCATCGCTGTTCCGCCTAAAGGCCTTCCACAGGCTGCAGGAAGAATACCAATTATGTGTTCTATTTGTTTTCAGGGCCTAGGGGAAGCCTCAACAGACAGCATCACATCTTTAATCTCCTTTCCATTTCCTGTCTGAGAGAGGGGCAGGCGGACTCTCCCTCCACAGGCTTTCTAACTCAACCATACCCACTCACGTCATGCTACTACGAGCCAGCAGGAAAGCACAGAACTCAGAAGCACGACGGGGAAGTCTTTTTCCCACTGAGGAGTGGCATTAGAGTAAGTACACTGTCAAGACTGGGGAAACTTTCCCCTTACCTCTTGGGTTCTTCTGGCTGGTCAAATAATTCGAATGACATACTGCAGATTAGCAGGAGAAAATCAAATTTTAATACATGGGCACAGGGAATTCACCTAAGCATGAAAATTCTAAAGACAGGCAAAATGAGATATACGTGTCATTTTGGACTAAACTGGAGGGTGGAGGTGCTGGGTAGACAGTTCACAGGTGGATGAGGAAGGGCAAATATTTGGTAAGCAAATTCTTTCAGGGCCACCCAGAAACAGTAGCGCACAGGAAGAGATTTTTGCTTGGATCCTCTCGGTTCGCCACACTTGGTTCATAGGTGCTAATGTGAATACGCTGAGGCTCCCTCCCTGAACAGGTCAATAATTTGCATGGCAGGGTGACGCACCCTGGGGAGATTCTCTCCCAGCTCTCACATGACAACAAAACCTTCAAAACAGTTTTGAAGTGACTTGCTTCTACATCTATTCAAGCATAAGACATTTCTTCTTTCGTAATGGTTCATTATAAGGACTATCAGAGTATTTTGCCTCTTTTTGTCAGTTTCTGTTTCTCAAAGTTCACCTCTGACACAAATATCATACATTTATTGAGTTGTAGAATTCTAGAAACTTGTCAAGAGTCCTCAAGAAATAGCAATATTACTAAGTATCTTTTTAGTTACAGAACACTGACCTAAAGCTATATGTTTTAATGCCCAGTCTTTCTGTAAATGTTGTAGATACTTAGAGTTTTATATTCCAAGGAATGCCCCCCCCTCAAATGGAATAATAGCTGTACCCATGGTTTATTTTTCAGCATTTCCTGAAATTGCTTAAATTAGGCGAGATTTAGAAAGGGAAATATATTTAAGGAAGGAACAGATATCTATCACTCAACCTACAGTCTGCTATACTTGGACTTTGGGGAAAATTGTTCATTTTTCCAGGAAACTTGGAAACTATTTCTTAAACCAATTCTTGGACAAGAGGAAGTATTTTCTGATTATACTTTGGCAGGCAGTAATCTCTGACAGGATAAGCCTTACTTCACTGACTTAGCTTTTAAAACATACTCAGCATGAATCGTTCCCACTGTTATAGTTCTTTTAAAAGAACATAATAATATGTTTAATGCATTAAGGAACAATAAAGATTATACAAATAGTCAATCAAAAAGTACAAATGGGCCTTGCTAGGGGGCAACGGTTGTCCTCGATTTTCAGTCTCCATAATTAATCCCGCACAGACGCAGACGTAGTCACAACCAGCTGTGCGGAAGGTGAGCCCTCTGCAGTGACTCTCTGGACAACACGACTTCCTTGCCCGCAGCTGTCTCAAGTTACATGTTGCTTAGCACCATGGTCCTGGTGAGTGGTGAAATGCAATCAGCACCACTGAAATGCACACACACACACACACACACACACACACACTTCAGTATACCCAGTGCCCTTCACTCTACTCTCAATTATCTGTTTGGTGGACCATTGTCATATGGGTGGGACTAGCATGTGGTAAGGGACGCATTTACCTTGGGAACAAAATTTAAGGGGACACCAAAAAACTTCAGTTACCAAGATACAGAACACTTCAATGCATTATTTTAAAAAATCAATTAAGTACAAAACAATCTGTGATGCACTAAATATCAAAAATTTAGATAACAAGATCCAACCTGCGCTTGCACAGCCTTGCCTCATGGGCCCTACCCTAATCTTGACTCTGGTTCCAAAAATACCTTATTTCTGAAAACAGGGAGCCAGCCCCATGGCGCATGGTTTCCCAAGCTGATGTTTTTAAATAGATTGCACTAAAGCATATATTGTTGGATTTGATTTGCTAATATGTTGTTGACCTTGGCATCTACGTTCATGACTTCGGTCTTTATTTTCCTTCCTTGTAATGTCTTTGGTTTTGGTAGGGTGGCACTGGCCTCAAAGGATAAGTTAGGAAGTATGCCCTCCTCTGCTTCTGTTTTCTGGAGATTATAGAAACTTGGTATCATTATTATTTTATTATTATTATTATTATTATTTATTTGGTAGAATTCACCAGTAAAGCCATTTGGGCCTGATCATTTTTTTTGAAAGTTAATGACTAATTCAATTTCTCTAATGGATATAGGCTTATTCAGCCTATTTCTTCTCCTTGTATGAGTTTTGGTTGAGTTTGTCTTTTAAGGAATTGGTCCATTTCATCTATGACATCAAATTTGGGGGCATAGAGTTGTTCATAATATTCCTTTCTATTTCTTTTAATGTCCATGAACTCGGTAGTGTTAGCTTCATTTCCGATATTAGTAATTTGTGTCTTCTCCTATTTTTCTTGGTTAGCCCAGCTAGAGGGTTATCAATTTTACTGATTTTTAGTTTTTTCCTGTGAAGTGTGAGACAAGCTGTGGGT
>VMDR010019282.1:0-18459 GCA_007922815.1 Macrotus californicus
GGCCTGGGCTCGCCTGGACCACAAGTTTGACCTGATGTACGCCAAGCGTGCCTTTGTCCACTGGTACGTGGGTGAGGGCATGGAGGAAGGAGAGTTTTCTGAGGCCCGTGAGGACATGGCTGCCTTAGAGAAGGATTATGAGGAGGTTGGTGTGGATTCTGTTGAAGGAGAGGGTGAGGAAGAAGGAGAGGAATACTAAAGTTAAAATGTCACAACGGTGCTGCTTTTACAGGGATACTTATTCTGTTTTAAATGTTGAAAAGTTTTGGTCTGATCAATTAATTTGTAGGTAGCAGTGTATACTCATATACAGTTACTGGCCTGTGCTTTAAAACAGGACGCTTTGTTACAGACCTGACCAGTCCATTTCTCTTGATGGTTTTGAATAAAGTATTCCCTGTCTTAAATGAGTTCAGACTTGTTTGTGTTTTCTATTTGGGTGTCTGTAAATTTTTATGTATTGAGTACATTGAGTAGAAAGGATAACCATTCACTGTGGTATATATACTATGAAGTGACTTTTAAATTATCTTAGTACATTATAAAACTTCTAAGATGCATATCTAAATATTAATAAATAACATCCATGCTATTAAGTTTTTACTCCATTATAATAGTTACTTAAAATACTAGTACTCTTTAGAATTGATAATTTGCTAATACACAGCCAATGGTCTCATTGGCTGCTGAGTATTCCGAATGTATCATCAGGTCTTAAAAGCTTATTTTCATACCCCCTCATGTTGGCACGTGTCTAGTGACTGTGCTTCCTCTGTCAGGGCTTCTCAAAACAAGTCTCTCCAAGCAGTTGTCCCCTATGCTAGACCTAGTTCTTTCCAAATTTATTTTCAGCTGAATGTGACGAGGGGAAATCCTGATAAATTTATTCACTCTAATATGTTAGTTGTATACGTGAATTTTAACTCTCCAAAGATATTACTGTAATATGGACCAATCACCTCCATGAACAAAACTCTAATAGTGGAATTGCAGGCATCGGCACCAACACGGTAAGAGGAACAGTTTGGGCCAAATGGTTTCTTCAACAATAGAGTTCACCTGCTAGTTCAACTGACCAAAGGGCTAAGGATCCAAGGATAAATTGTTTTGCGCTTTCGAGTTACCTTGTTCTGGTAAAATATTCAGTGGTGATTGTTTTTAAGTATCAATTGTCTATTTAAATCTATCTTCATCTTTGACACTACCAACCAAAGGGTGAATAGTATTGTAGTTACTGAAATCTTGAGTTTAATGTAAGTTAATACAGTCATGTGCCACATAACATTTTAGTGAGTGACAGACTGCATGTAAGACTGGTTCCATAACATGAAGCTGAAAGATTCCTGTCACCCAGTGATGTAGCCATCGTAACGTCCTAGCGCACCACATTACATGTTTGTAGTGATGCTGGTGTAAACCACTTTGCTGCCAATTATATAAAAGTATAGCACAGCACATAATACTTGATAATAACCATGTTACTGGTTTATGTATTTACTATACTTTTTATCATTATTTTAGAGCATACACTTTCTACTTAAAAAAGAGTTTGTTGTAAAACAGTATGTTGTGTTACTCCAGTAGCAGTTTCACACGTTTTTACTGCATCTCTTGATCGACTAATTTTCTGTTGTGCTTGATTTAATCTTGGTTGTTTTGTAGAGTAACATAGCTTGTAGTCTGAGAGCAACACAGCTTAGTTGTGTAGTAGACTGTGCCATCCAGTTTTGTACGAGTGCATTCTGTGGTCATGCACATCAACACAATTGTCTAACAAAGCATTTCTCAATGCACCCTGTGTGACTAATACAATGAATGAGTGTAAAAGAAAAAATACACCGAAATTAACTAAAAGCCAATCTAATACTGTTCAGCAGTCTTACCTAGAAGCCAATGCAAATAGATCTGAGGAACAAAAAATAAAAGTCCTCATTCAGCTAAAAAGCAATGGAAACTAGATTAAATGTAAGTTTTTAATGTACATTCCCAGAAACTAGCAAAGTATAAGGGATATGGTAGGTATACAGTGATTATTGGTTGAATGAGTAAAGTGTAGGATAAAAGAGAAGTATAAAATCAAAGGGAAAAAAAGCTCTATGATCTTAATTTTTAAAAGACACATTGCATAGCTTTGTCCAACTGACAAGGCCTAGGACCACTGTAGCAATGAGTATCCCTAGCATTTAGATGGTAGTCTCTAAATACCATTTTCCACTAAAAGAAACTGGAACGTTTTAGAGAAGAGACTGGTTCCAAGCTTGAAGCAGGAAATACCTAAGTTCAGCCTCAACTTCTCATTCCAGAAAGCAAGGAAGATATAAAAAACTAAAGTCATAACAGGAGTCGGGTTGAAGGGGTTCTCATTGATGGTACGATGTGAGCATTGAAAACCATAGTGAGGGAGGGGAGTGGGATTGGCTGGGGTGGGGGGAAAATGCAGACAACTGTAAATGAACAACAACAAAGTAATTAAAAACAAAACCCATAGTGAGTGCAGTTGATTGAACCATATAAAATATGTAAAATCAATGAGTTCATGATATTTTGTGCTAAACAAACAACAAGGGAAAACAGTATGGCAGTTGCTTTAAAATATTAAATACAGGATCACCATATGATCCAGCAACTCCATTTCTTCAGTACATACCCAAAACAATTGAAAGCAGGGAGTTGGACAGATATTTGTATATCCATGCTCCTAGCGGTATTATTCACAATAGCCAAAAAGTGAAAGCAACTCTAATGTCTATTAACGGATGAATGAATAAACAAAATGTGGTATATACATACAATGGAATATTATTCAGCCTTTAAAAAAATTAAATTCTGCCCTGACTGGTGTAACTCGGTTGGCATTGTTCCCCAAAGCAAAAGGTCATGGGTTCGATTCCAGTCAGGGTGCATGCTTAGATTGTGAGTTTGGTCCCTGATAGATGTTTCTCACATCCATGTTTCTCTTTCTCTTTCTTCCTCCCAGCCCCCCTCACTTCTCTCTCTAAATTAAAAAAAAAAGTAAGTAAATAAATACACTTGATCTTAGCCCAAAGGCCGAGAAGCGATGTAAGTAAATAAATGAAATTCTGACACATGCTACAACATGGATAAACTTTGAAAACATTAAGCTAGGTGAAATAGACAAAACAAAAGAACCAGTGTTGCCTGATTCTACTTATATGAGGTACCTAGAATAATCAAATTCATAGAGACAGAAAGAATAGTGGTTACCAGGGACTGGGGGTAAGGATATAATGAGAAGTTACTGTTTAACAGATTCAGTTTGGAATGATGAAAAAGTTCTAGAGCTAGTAGTGATTGTTGCAAAACAATGCAAGTGTACTTAATGATACTGAACTATACACTTAAAAAGGGTTAGTTAGAGTAGTACATTTTTAAAAAAGATTTTCTTTATTTTTAGACAGAAGGAAAGGGAGGGAGAAAGAGAGGGAGAGAAACATCAATGTGTGGTTGCTTTTCACATGTTCGCTACTGGGGATCTGGCCCGCAACCCAGGCATGTGACCTGACTGGGAATCGAGCTGGCAACCGTTTGGTTCGCAGCTTGGCGCACAATCCACTGAGCCACACCAGTCAGGGCAAATTTTATGTTATGTATATTTTGCCACAATTTCCAAAACAAACACTGAAAGCTTAAGTCAAGAACTAAAAAAAAAATGTTTACAATGGTACCTCAGTACTCATTAATTCATTCCAGAACTCGTGACCAGTGCCCAAACGACAAGTGCCAAATGATGAAGCATTTTATTTTATCTTGTGGGATGGCGTCATGACTCATACAAGTTCTAGCAAGTGTGATGAGTCCTGAGCAAGCACCAAGTGCTGAAACATTTTTTTCTCATCAAAGTAAGACAGGTACAGGGTTTGACTAGTTCTGAAGCCAACGAGTACCAAGGTATGACTATACCTTTTGGAGCAAACATGGTCTAACCAAACTTTGAATGTATTTGTTGTATCATTTTATTATAGAAACATGTAACTGTATTACAAAATTATAATAAATAATTAAAGTAGAAAATATGTCTAAAAATTAAGCAAAATGAAACAAATTAATCTCAAGTATCAAGTTAGCGACTTAAGTACAGAGTGGGGAATTATTTCACTTGACTCAAAGCATAGTGATTTGGTTGTATATTCCTAGTGAGATATATTCTAATAAAAAAGAAATGCTAAAAATAATAAACTTTTCAGTAATAATATTGCTAGTAATAATATTAATATAGTTATTTTAAAACTATATCAGATTAAATAAAATAATTCATGAATTTTATTAGCATACAAAACCTTAAAAGTTATATCACATATGTTCAAAAAAGTGGATGAATTTTAGTGGAGATATTGGAAAAATTCCAAATCAAAATTCTAGAGACAAAAAATATATCTGAGGCCCTGGCCAGGTAACTCAGTTGGTTAGAGCATTGTCCCCATTTTCCAAGACTGCAGTTTCCATTCCTGGTCAGTGCACATACAAGAGTCAACCAATGAATGGATAAATAAGTGAAACAACAAACTGATGTCTTTTGCGCGCTCTCTCTCTCTCTCTTAAATCAATCAATAAATAAAAATTTTTAAAAGAATTGCAGCCCTGACTGGTATATGTCAGTTGGTTAGGCATTGTCCTGCAAACCAAAAAGATGCTGGTTCCACTCCCCATCAGGGCACATGTCTGGGTTTGGGGTCAGGTCCCTAGTTGGGGGCATGTGAGAGGCAACCATTCAATGTTTCTCTTGCACAGCAATGTTTCTTACCGTCTCTTTCTTTATCCCTTCCTCTCCCTCTAAAAATAAATAAATAAAATCTTTTTTAAAATATAGAAGAATTGTACAATGCTAAAACACTTAGTTTTGTTTATTTACATATATTTCATGTAAATTTATTTTACTTTTTATTTAATTATAATAAACTACACACAGCATAAAATTTACCATCTTAACCATTTTTTAAGTGTACAGTTCAGTAGCGTGAAGTGCATCCAAATGGTTATGCAACCAATCTCCAGAATTCTTTTCATCTCATCTTGAAAAATTAAAACACTATACCTGTTAAACAACTCCTATTCCCTGTTGAGGCGAGACTGTTCCATGACATGATGCTGCTGGACCCTCGAGCTAGATGTGGACCAGAACAGGGATTACTTCCCGTAAATTCTCTGAGACTGTCTGATACATCCCTTCCCTATGCCCCATGGCATGGAACAGACTTTTGCCCTATCCTAGGCAAGTAGATAAGGTGTTTTCTCATCTGGAGTGGGTCATAAACCAGTACCCCTATCCATCCTGCCCTATTCTATATGATTCTTTAGTGCCTGCCACATGGCTGCACCTAACACACACCTCATATGTAAGTTCCCTTAATAAATTTTTGATGTAATGCTGGAGTTGTCAGCATTACATCAAGGTACTCAATTGTCTTTGGTCTTTACCTGCCCTCTGCTTATGGAGGCAGATTTTCAGGCTTTCCCCAAGGTCTGCATCTATGAACATTTCCCCCTCCTCCTAGCCTCTGGCAACTACCATTCTACTTTCTATCTACTATGAATTTGACTATGATAGATACCTGAAATAATAGAATCAGGCAGTATTTATCTTTTTGTAACTAGCTTATTTCACTTAGTATAATGTCAAGGTTCATCCTTGTTTAGCATGTGTCAGAAATGCCTCCTTTTTAAGACTGAATAATATTCCATTGTATATACAGGGTAGTTCATATGGAAAGTAGTACAATAATTAATAAATAATAATACAAGAATAAACTCTGTGCTTTGCATACTCACAACTATAAATCTGCTTTGGCCCTACCCTGTATCTACCACATTTGTTTATGGACCTGATGGTTGCTTCCACCTTTTGGCTATTGTGAATAATACTGTTATAGCCCTGACCAGCGCTGGTTCCATTCCTGGTCAGGACACATGCCTGGGTTGCAGGTTCAGTCCCTGGTTGGGGTGCAAAGGAGAGGCAACCAATTGATGTTTCTCTTTCACATTTCTTTCTCTCTCTTTCTTTTTCCTTCCCTCTAAAAATAAATAAATAAAATCCTTTTAAAAATGCTGTTGTAAATATGGGTATACAAATATTTCTTCCAGATCCTGCTTTCAATGCTTTTGGGATATACCCAGAAGTGGAATTGTGAGATCATGTGGTAATTCTATGTTTAATTTTTTTTGACTGACCTAAATTGTTTATTAGGTAAGAATTTTACAAACATTAATTATATTAGCAGTAATGGGGAGCTGGAAAGTATTATGCCTTCTCCAAGCTGCATAGCAAGAACCACCAATAGTGTGGTGGAACTTGTGGCCTTTCCAAGGCCATGGCTCTTGAGACCCACAGATGTCAGCCCTGGCATCTCCCCAGGCTGTGGACTGGTTTGGTAATCCAGTAGGTCAGGATTCTCTCTGACAGCTGTATGGAACAGGAACAGATCAGTGAGAATAACCTCAAAGACTTTGTATGTGGAATCTTCACCAACTCAGTAAGAATTCAGGGCTCTCAGAGCCCCACAGTGGCACCCAGCTCACTCCTTGGCAACAGATGAGGCTTGAAGCTTGCCGTGTGTCATACCCTAGGAACAGGGCAATTGCAGCCACCACAGCACACATGAATATGATATATGACATAACTTTGCTTGGCCTTATATCCTAGCCTACATGCTTTATCGGGCCAGGTCGGGGCAGTGGGCCCTGTGGAGCGCAGAGAGCTGGCAGTGACACCAGCAGGGCACCCTGAGAAGGAAGGACATTACATGGGACGGCTTCTTCCTCCATAGCTCTCAGATGTAAGCACCCATCTTGGCTTACCTGATGTCTGTGGCCAGATGGAAAGGAAGAGCCTTTCTTCTACGTTTAATTTTTATGAGGAACTGCCATACTGTTTTCCATAGAGGCGACAGCATTTTACATTCCTGCCAACAGTGTACACGGTTTCTAATTTTTCCATATCCTTGGCAACACTTGTTATTTTGTCTTGTTTTTTGATAGTAGCCATTTTAATGTGTGAGGTGGTATCTTGGGGTTTTAATTTGCTTTCCCCTAATGATTAATGATGTTGAGTATCTTTTAATGGTTTTTTTTTAAACGTGCTCTTTGGCCGTTTGGATAGCTTCTTTGGAGAAATGTCTGTTCAAGTCCTTTGCTCACTTTTTTTAGTATAATTTTTTTAGCAAGGTATAATTGACATATTATAGTTGACATAACACTATATTAGTTTCAAGTGTACAACATAATGATTCAAGATGTGCATATATTGCTAAATGGCCACCACAATAAGTCTAGTTAGGATCCACCACCATTCACAGTTACAATTTTTTTCTCGTGATGAGAACTTTTAAGACATGCTGTTTTAGCAACTTTCAAACATGCAATACAATAATATTAACTATAGTAACCATACCATAGATCATATCCCCATAATTTATTTATTTTATAACTGAAAATTTGTACCTTTTGTCCCCTTCACTCATTTTGCCCATCCCCACCTCACTCCTGGCAAGCACTAATCTGTTCTCTGTATCTATCATTAGCTGTCTTTTAAATTGAGTTGTTAAGGTTAGGGTTAGGATTACAAAAATAAAAAATAAAATAAATTGCAGTGTTAATATTAAAACATTTTTATCCCACTATTTAATCTATGAGGTTATGAGACCCTTAAGATGACTAAAATGTAAAAACTAAAAAACTGACAGCAGGCCCTGACTGAGCAGCTCAGTTGGTCAGAGCATCATCCCGATACATCAAGGTTGCCGGTTTGATGCCCAGTCAGGGCACATACAAGAATCAACCAGTAGGCTTCAGACCGTCCTAAGTCCCCTCAAACAACCAACAGCTGAGCCCAGCCCCCATACATCTTGCTGAGTGGCCCCAGGCCTGGCACTAACAGCAGCCATCTGTAGATTGATTTATAGCTTATGCCAAGGGGCGTCAGACAGAACACAGGTGGAGGCTGACCTTGGCTTGCACCACCTGGGAAACCCGAGTCTGGGCACCCAGCAGACAGTTTACAGACCACGTCAGAGCACCACCCAACGACCTCCAAAAGCCACGGATGGAGGTGGTAGCTGGCCAGGGATCACAGCCAGTCCTACCAGCTGTGTGGACGAGGTAAATCCCTTTCAATGACATGCTGACAGCGATCAAGACAGCTATAAGAGGAGGTAGTACTAAGTCCACACAGAGGGTGCACTTAGAGTACCCAGCTTGGGAGATAGGGGAGGCTGAGCCACTGGACCCTACAAGACACCTATTACATTAGGCCATACAACCAAGACACAGAGTCAAAGCAGCTCTACCTAATACATAGAAACAACACAAGGAGGCTGCCAAAATGAGGAGACAAAGAAATATGTTCTTTCGCTAATCTCTTCACCTTCTTTCAACCAGTCCCTATCTCCCCACTACTCTCTTACAGCTGTCAGTCTGTTTCATGTTTCTATGACAGCAAAAGAATATTTTATCCTGAGACCATCATATATATTTTATAATTTTCTTGTGTATTAATTCCTTCCTATTAAAAAGTAAAAATATAATAATAGAGGTTATGATGCTCATCTTATCTTTTTCTTTTTAAGTACATTTTATTAATTATGCTATTACAGTTGTTCTGATTTTTCCCCCTTTGCCACCCTCCACCCAGCACCCCCAACTCCCTTAGGCAATCCACCCACCATTGTTCATGGCCATGGGTCATGCATATAAGTTCTTTGGCTACTCCATTTCCTATACTGTACTTTACATCCCCATGGCTATTCTGTAACTACCTATTTGTAATGCTTAATCCCCTCACCTCCTCACCCATTCCCCCACAACCTCCTCTCATCTGGCAACCATCAAAAGGCTCTTCGTATCCATGATTCTGTATCTGTTCTTGTTTGTTTAGTTTGTTTTTTATTTTTATTTTTTATTTTATTTTTTTTATAATTGTACAATACCTTGGTTTATTTATTAACATTTTTGGATCACGTTCATGATTAAGTTGGAATGTCAACACTTTAGGGAGCCTGTTGCCTAGATTTTACTTGTTTAAAGCTTTTTTGCACTCAAGATTATAGAAGTATGAATCAGGGTTGGTACTAGTATCCAAGGCTCCCAGTCATAAACTTCCTTTGTTTTAAAACAACCAAATTGGTCAAAAATCTCCTGGCCCTGGAGTGGCACAAGGGCAGAGGACCAGGGGGTGGCCCTCGTCTCAGCCGGGGCTAGTCTCCCACCCCCAGTCCGGGTCCCAGCACTGTGCCTCAGCTCACCGAGGCCGCCCTCCACCAAGGCGCTAGCGCCACCGGAGGCTGGCGTCTCTCTGGCCTGTTTAGTTTGTTTTTTAGATTCAACTGTTGATAGGTATGTATTTTTGCCATTTTATTGTTCATAGTTTTGATCTTCGTTTTCTTAAATAAATCCCTTTAACATTTCATGTGATAATGGTTTGGTGATGACGAACTCCTTTAGTTTTTATCTTGTCTGGGAAGCTCTTTTTTTTAAAGTATTTTTTATTGATTATGCTATTACAGTTTTTCCAATTTTTTCCCTTTATCCCCCCTCCATCCTGCCCCACTAACCCTCCAGCATTCTTCCCCTTAGTTCATGTTCATGGGTTATACATATAAGTTCTTTGAGTCCTCTCTTTCCTATAGCATTTTTTATCTCTCCTTGTGTATTTTATGCCTACTAATTATGCTTCTTCTTCCCTGTACCTTTTCCCTCCTATTCCTCCCTTCCCCCTCCCCACTGAAATCCCTCCATGTGATGTCCATTTCTCTGATTCTGTTCCTGTTCTGGTTATTTGCTTAGTTTTTGTTTTCATGGTTTTTCTCTTCTTTTAGGTTCATTTGATGATAGTTGTGAGTTTGTTGTCATTTTACTGTTCATATTTTTTATCTTCCTTTTCTTAGATAAGTCCCTTTAACATTTTATATAATAATGGCTTAGTGATGATGAACTCCTTTAACTCGACCTTATCTGGGAAGCACTTTATCTGCCCTTTTTTATTTTATTTTATTTTTTTATATTTTTAAAAGATTTTATTTACTTATTCCTAGAGAGAGGGAGAAAGAGAGGAAGAGAAACATCAGTGTGTGGCTGCCACTCATGCACCCCTGACTGGGGACCCAGCCAGCAACCCCGGCATGTGCCCTGACTGGGAATCGAACCGGCGACCCTGTGGTTCACAGGTTGGCGCTCAATCCACTGAGCCACACCAGCCAGGGCATGCCCTTCCATTTTAAATGAAAGCTTTGCTGGATGGAGTAATCTTGGATGAAGGTCCTTGCCTTTCATGACTTCAAATACTTCTTTCCAACCCCTTCTTGCCTATAAGGTTTCTTTTGAGAAATCTGCTGAAAGTCTAGTGGGAACATCTTTGAAGCTAACTGTATCCTTTTCTCTGCTTCTTTTAGGATTCTCTCCTTAATTTTAATCTTGGGTAACTTAATAATGAAGTGCCTTGGTGTGTTCCTCTTTGGGTCCAACTTCTTTGGGACTCTCTGGGTTTCCTGGACTTCCTGGAAGTCTATTTCCTTTGCCAGATTGGGAAAGTTCTCCTTCATTACTTGTTCAAATAAGTTTTCAATGTCTTGCTGTTGTTCTTCTCCTGGCACCCCTATAATTCTGATATTGGAACATTTCAGGTTGTCCCAGAGGCTTGTAAGAGTCCCTTCACTTTTTCGAATTCTTGTTTCTTCATTTTCTTCTGGATGGATGTTTGTTTTTTCCTTTTGTTCCAAATTGTTGCTTTGAGTCCTGGTTTCCTTCCTGTCACAGTTGGTTCCCTGAACATTCTGCTTTATTTCACTTTGGGTATCCTTCATTTGTTTTTTCATTTTTCGACCAAGCTCAATCAGATCTGTGAGCATTCTGATTATCAGAGCTTTAAATTCTCCATTAGATAGGTTGGCGATCTCCTCCTCATTTAGTTCTCTTTCTGAGGCTTTGCTGTGTTCTTCCTTTTGGGCCATATTTCTTTGTCTTGGCGCACCTGATAGGTTGTAAGGGGGCAGGGTAACTCTCTTTGCTGTGCTGTGGTGCTGCCTGTGGGGCAGGGGCCAGAAAGGGAACAATGCAGCTCCCCTGCGTGTCCCTGATGCTCTTTCTGTGGGACTCTTGTGTGAGACTGGGAGTATCTCCCACTGCGGCAAACCCAGCAGTAGCCCACAGTCAGCTCTGAGTCCCCTTAAGTCAGCCCCTCCTGCGATACTCAGGGAGCTGGATGGCCAGCCCTGCCCTTCAGCCGGTCTCCAGGGTTTTTCTGAGTCTGCCCATGTGGTTGTGCCTTACCGGTCTGGTTGTTCTGGTTGATTTTTCCTTTAATTCCTTAGTTGTTGGAGTTCCAAGCAGTTTGGTTTTCTGGCACTTTTGGTTGTTTATTGATTTTTGACTGGTTGTTATCCTCCTTTTGGTTGTGCAAGGAAGCAAAGGGTTTCTACCTACGCCTCCATCTTAGCTGGAACTTGGGGAAGCTCTTTATCTGCACTTCAATTCTAAATGATAGCTTTGCTGAGTAGAACAATCCTGGCTGTAGGTCCTTGCTTTTCATGACTTTGAATATTTCCTGCCAATGACTTCTAGCCTGCAAAGTTTCTTTTGAGAAATCAGCTTGCAGTTTTATGGAAAATCCCCTGTAGGTAACTAACTTCTTTTCTCTTGCTGCTTTTAAGATTCTCTCTTTATCTTTAACCTTTAGCATTTTAACTACAATGTGTCTTACAAGTGGGCCTCTTTGCATCCATCTGGTTTGGGACTCTCTATGCTTCCTGGACTTGCATGTCTATTTCCTTCACAAAATTAGGGAATTTTTCTTTCATTATTTTTTTCAAATAGATTTCTAATATCTTACACTTTCTCTTCTCCTGGTACCCCCTATGATGGGAATGTTGGACTTCTTTAAGTTGTCAGAGAGGCTGCTTATGCTATCCTCATTTTTTTGGATTCATTTTTTGCCTTGTTGTTCTGATTGGTTGTTCTTTGCTTCCTTATATTCCAAATCATTGATTTGATTCTCAGCTTCACCCACTCTACTGTTGTTGCCCTATAATTTTTCTTCATTTCAATTAGTGGATCCTTCGCTTCTGACTGTATCTTTTTATGTTGTTGAGATCCTCACTAAGTTCCTTGAGCATCCTTATAACCAGCTCTGCATCTGACAGATTGCTTATCTCTATTTCATTTAGTTCTTTTTTCTGGAGTTTTGATCTGTTCTTTCATTTGGGCCATGTTTCTTTGTCTCCTCATTTTGGCAACCTCCCTATGTTTGTTTCTATGTATTAGGTAGAGCTGCTTTGACTCCGTGTCTTGGTAGTGTGGCCTAATGTAGTAGGTGTCCTGTAGGGTCCAGTGGCACAGCCTTCCCTATCACCCAAGCTGGGTACTTGAGGTGCACCCTTTGTGTGGGCTGAGTACACCCTCCGCTGGTAGTTGAGCTTTGGCTACTCTTGGTAGATCAATGAGAGGGATTTACCCTGGCCAGTCAGCTGCAAGGATTGGCCGTGACCACTGACCACCAATCTCCTCCCTCCGTGGAGAATTGGCTGTGAAGGGGCAGCATGGTGGTGCTCCTACGTGGTCTATAGCTATCCACTGGGTGGGCTGGCCCTGGGGTTTCCTGGGTGATGCAGGCCAAGGTCAGCCTTCACCTGTGTTTTGCCCTGGGCCCCCGTGTCTGAGCTATAAAGCAATCTGAGATGGCTGCTACTTGTGCTGGGCTGGGGGACTCCAAGACAAAGCCAAGTTATGAATCTAGGATGGCTGTTGTCAGTGCTGGGCCTGGGTCTCACTGAAGCCAGCTGTTGCTTGTTTGAGAAGACTTAGAAAGTTGTGTAGCATGAGCCAAGACCAGCCATTCATATGGGAAAGCAGCTTGGGTGAGTCTGTAACTTGGGTGGGGCAGAGAGTCTCTGGGGATTTTGAAGGGTGGTCAAACAATGTTAGCCAGAGTTGTTGGAGCCTCAGATATGGCACCAGTTTGCTGGCTTATGGGGAGAGGATTTAGAAAAGGGACAATGGTCTCTGCTCATCTTGATGTCAGACACTTCAGTTTCTCCTTCTATACCACTGGTGCCTTTCAAGCTGCTACCTGGGTGCTGGAGCTCAGAGGGAGTGAGTCTGAGTAGGTGAGTCCATGTGTGGGTTCTTTAGGAGGAACTGCTTGGTGCTCCAGAAGTTTCTTTCAGTGACTCAATCTCCACTGGTTTTTGCACCCAGAAGTTGTGGAGACTTATCTTCCTGACACTGGAACCCTGGGCTCAGAGGCTTGGTGTGGGGTTGGGACTCTTCACTCCTGAGATATCCCTCCTGAATTTTTATCCACCACATGTGAGTGAGGGACCATCCTTTCTGCATCTGCGCCCCTTCTACCAGTCTGAATGATGTGGTTTCTTTAACTCCATAATTGTCAGCTCGATTTCTGATGGTTCTGAGTGATGGTTGTTCTGTATTTTAGTTATAATTTTGATGTGATTGTGAGAAGAGGAGAGCAATGTCTGCCTATGCACTATCTTGACTGGAAGTCCTCCTTTCCTTTTTTCTAGCTTTAATTGGAATGTAGCTTTTCACCTTGAGACATATGCATTATGTTTTCATCAATATATGAAAAGGATACATATTAATATAAGTGTTTCTATATTATTTATATATTTTAAGAATTTTTATCAAAATTGATGTAGAATTTTATTATCTTTTTAAAAAAATATTTTATTTATTTATTTTTTGAGAAAGGGAGAAACAGGGAGAGAAACATCAATGTGTGGTTGCCTCTCACACACCCCCAACTGGTGACCTGGCCCACCACCCAGGCATGTGCTCTGACTGGGTATCGATCCAGAGACTCTTTGGTTCATAGCATGGCACTCAACCCAGTGAGCCACATCATCTAGAGCTATTAAATGTCTTTTCAGTAAAGTTTAGAGATTGATATTTTTCTCCTTCAACACATTATGACTTTTAAAGCTTTCCTAATGTTGAATCATCATTTCATTTCTAGAAAAAAACAAAAACTTGGTCACAGTGATTATTCTCATAATATGCTGCCAGATTCTATTCGATATGTGAACTTTCAGTCCCACCAGCAGTGTATGTGAGTATATGGCTGAGTCTTACATTATTTTTCAATATAGACAGTGGCATCATACTAGAATACATTCCAGGAAAAATAAAAGGTGATTCCACCAGAAGTCTATATTGTATAGTCCAGGTGAGTAGGCCTTTGATGATCTAGCTTAATTCAGAGAAAGAATTTAGAGGAAATGATCAAGAGTAGATCATTCTTGATGACTAGAGGTGGTAAGAGCAGACACCCTCATCTTATTTCCAGTCTTAGAGAATGTTTAATATTTCACCACCAAGTAGAATGTTAGCTATCAGTTTTTTATAGATATTCTTTGTCACAGTAAGTTTCCTCTATTCCTAATGTGCTGAGAGGTTTTATTAAAAAAGTAAATGGATGTTGTATTTTGTCAAATTCTTTTTCTGCATGCACTTATTGAGATGATTATACGTTTTTTTCCCTTTATTCTATTCATATGGTGAATTGGATTCATTGCCTTTTAAATATGAAACTAACTTTGCATTCCTGGGACAAACTACATACAGTTGGTTTATATTTTAAAGCAGGAATTCCAAGTCCAGAGCTCTGGAAAGCTTAGGGTACTTCCTAGGTGATTTTCATGGACTGGTGAACTCCCTGATGTTGTAGGCAGAATTCTGTGTGAATTCGCTCATGGTAGATTGTCTCCAAAGATAGCCACTAACCATTTCTCTCATCTGTGTAGGTACATAGTACTTTTCCCATCAAGGGGTAGAGTCTATTCCTCTCTCCTTAAATCTCATTTGGCCTTGTGATTTCTCTGACTAATAGAATGTGACAAAGAGAATTTGTGCCAGATCCAGGTCAAGCCCTTAAGAAGCCTGGTGGCCTGTTTTCACTCAGAGAGATCATGTGAAAAAGAACCAGAGCACCCCACCCAACAGCCAGCACAAAGACCCCAGACATGTGAATACAAATATCCTAGGCATTACAGCCCCAGCTGAGATCCCGGCTGAATGCAACTGCATGAGCGAACTAGATAACACCACATGGAACAAACGAACTGTCCTGAACCCATGGAATCATGAGAATAAATAATCATTGTTTTAAGCCAGTAAATTTAAGGTGGTTTGATACATACCAATAGACAACTGAAACATGGCTTACACCTACATGTGGAGAGATGACAGATATTTTCATCAGATTCTTCAAAATGATTAAAACTACTAGAGGAATGAAATACTGAAAATACATCAGGAAAAACACAAGTTCCTCAACATATTATGGGGTTACATCAAGATAAATCAATCATTAAATTGAAAAAAATCATTAAGTCTAAAATGCATTTACCTTGGCTGGTGTGGTTCAGTGGATTGAGTGCTGGCTTGTGAACCAGAAGGTTTGATTCCCAGTCAGGGCACTTGCCTGGGTTGTGGGTCAGATCCCCAGTTGGGGGCGTTCAAGAAGCAGCCAATTGATGTATCTCTCATACATTGATCTTTCTCTTCCTCTCTTTCTCCCTCCTTCCCCTCTCTCTAAGAATAAATAAAATTTTTTTAAATAATAAAAATATCAGGATATTCCTTAATGATGTACTCTATTAGTTTCACAAGTCTATTTATTTATTATTTTACAAGTCTATTCATAACTGATGCTAGCATGTTCTAGATGGCACTTGCTGATAAGAACTTCCTCAAATCATTATTTTATAACTCACTTTGGTAAAGAGTCAGGAAGCAATTTCCTCCAAAGAATGCATTAAAGGTGCTAAGCAAATATCTCACCCGCAACCTTGAGCCTGAGCAATTTTCATTTTTGTCTTGTTTTTTTCTCTTCTTGTAAAGAGCAAAATATCTTAATTTTATCAAGAGTGTATGACTTAGGCAATGTAATCTAATAGCACCTACTTTAGGAATACCCCAATGTAGATTACGTTTTCTTCTAATGACCTCAAATCCTTACTAAGCATTTCATTTTCTGGTACTAGCCACTCTCAACTCTTACACATACCCTCCTGTATCCCATTTGGTTTCTTTACCCAAAGCTTTAATTTCTACCAATAGTCTACTAGTATCTGTAAAAATAGTAGTTGATTACTTAAGATGTAATCTTTCCCTAAAGTATTGGCATTTTATACAGGGAATTTTTAGGAACAAAAGATTTGACTTTTAAAGGAATCATCAGGAAAACACAATTTCAAGCACTATCTAGGCAAGGCAAATGATATTTTGAATAGCTATTTTAAGTGCTCCCAGTCATTAAAATCAGAGTACACAGTAATAGACTAATAGTCACTCTTCCTACTCCAAGGCTAACCCTGCCTCTTACACTTTACCTTTTGTTTTTATTTCTAACATATTTATTGAAATGTAATTTACATATTATAAAATTCACCCATTTTAAAGTGTACCTATCAGGTTTTTAGTATGTTCACGGAGTTGTGCAACCAACATCGCAATCAATTTAAACCACTTCATCACCCCCCAAAAGAAACTCTAACCTAGGCAACCACTAGCCCTATGCAACCACTAATCTATTTTCTGTCTCAATGGATTTGCCTATTCTGGACATGTCATGTAAATGGAATCATATAATATGCAGCTTCTTTCACTTAACATAATGTTTTCAAATTTCATCTATGTTGTAGCATATATCAGTACTTCATTTCTTTTCATTGCCAAATAACACTCCACTGTATGAGCATACAACATTGTCTTTATCTGTTCCTCATTTCATGGACTTTAGGGCTATTTCCATTTTTTGGCTATTATGAATAATTCTTTGAAGGATAGAAGAATTTGCCATTCCAAAACATAAGTCTTTGGATTATTTTGAACTGAAGGCAATTGAGAAGAAGGAGATAAAATAAAAAATAAAAAACTCTCTGCCCTCCCCCTATTTGCCTAACAGCAGGATATAGATTTATACATAAGTTAATCACTGACAACTTTAAACCTTTATCAGTCCAGAGATAATGCCAGAGGATTCCATATAGCAAACTTTACCAACTAGCCCTTATCTTCCATTAGAGACCCCATGTATTTGCCTTCCCACAATCTGCCTCCCTTAAATACTCAATGTCCTTTTCCTTTACCTTGTTACTTCTTTAAATATTTATTGTTTCTTTGCTAAAATGCTATATAAGCCCAAGGTTTTAACCTTTGAGTTACTATCCCTGAGTTTCTCCCATATATATAAGAGATATACATGTTCATAAACTTCTATTTGTTTTCCTCTTGTTAATCTGTGTTTTGTTACAGAGCCCCAGCCAAGAACCTAGAAAGGTAGAAGGAAAAATATTTACATATACTCTGTGGCAATGATCATTTGAAGATTTCATTTATTTATTCCTAGAGAAAGGGGAACAGAGGGAGGAAGAGAGGGAGAGAAACATCAGTCTGTTGCCTCTGTTACATGCCCACAACTGGGGACCTGGCCTGCAGCCCAGGCATGTGTCCTGACCAGGAATCAAACCAGCGACTTTTCCATTTGTGGGATGATGCCCAATCCACTGAGCCACACCAGCCAGGGTGGCAATGAACATTTGTATAACAGTTTTTGTGTGGCTATATGCTTTCTTTTCTTTTGGGTATATATTTAGAAGTGGAATTTCTGGGTTAAAGGGTGGCTCTATGCTTAATATGTTACGGAACTGCCAAACCGATTTCCAAATTGGTTACAACACTTCCATTCCTACTAGTAGTATATGAGAGTTTGAATGTTTCCGAATTCTCACCAAGATTTGTTATTGCATGTCTTTTTGATAGTAGCCATCCTAGTGGGTATGAAGTAATATTTTACTGGGGTTTTGATTTGCATTTCTCTGAGGGCTAATGATGTTTAGGACCTTTTCATGTGCTAATTGGCCATTCATATATCTTCTTCAGAGAATTGTATATTCAGATTCTTTGCCCACTTTAAATTGGATTATTTCTCTTTTATTGTTGAGTTGTAAGAGTTCTTTATATGTTCTATATACAAGTATCATACAATATTTATAATTTGCAATTATTTTCTCCCATTCTATGGGTCTTTTTACTTCCTTGACAGAGTCTTTTGAAGTACAGAAGCTTTAGCCCTGGCTGGTGTGGCTCAGTGGATTGAGTGCCAGCCTGTGAACTGGTGGAAGAGGGGGTCCCTGGTTTGATTTCCAGTCAGGGCACATGCCTGGATTGTGGGCCAGGTCCCAGTAGGAAGCAATGAGAGGCAACTACACATTGATGTTTCCCTATCTCCTTCCCTTCCTCTCTCTCTAAAAATAAATAAGTATATATATTTTTTAATTATATAATCATCTCAATAGAAGCAGAAAGCATTTGACAAAATACAACATCCGTTTGTGATAAAAACTTTCAACAAAGTGGGACTGGAGGGAACATATTTCAATATAATAAAGAGTATACATGACAAACCCACAGCTAACATCATACTCAATGTTG
>VMDR010019283.1:0-18459 GCA_007922815.1 Macrotus californicus
CATAGGCTCCACGGCCATAAGCTGGGCTTAAATCTTAGCTCCACCTCCTACCAGGCATGTGCCTCAGGGAGCTTACTGAACCCCTTTGAGCATCAGTTTCCTCATCTCTAAAATGGATGTTAAATAACTGCATTCTGAAAATGTTGTGAAGATAAAATGAGTAAATATAAATAAAACATTTGTTACAGAATAGATATTCAATGAAAGATTTTAACATTGTAGCTCTTTTCTAGAAAGGATTTATTCGTTTAATATATATGTCTATATAATCATAAATGTATATACATGTGTGTGTAAAAAATTGAAATAGATTGAAAATAGGTTAGGGAGATTAGTCAGGAGGAAAGAAGGACAGTTCAATAAACGCCAATTCTCCTCACTTTCTTAATTCTCGTCTGTTACAAGTACAATGGGATGTAAGAATATTCTGCTTGCATTGTTCAGAAATCAGAGAGGAATGACTTGTTTTTCAAAAGCAAAGGAAGAGAAAGGAAGGCAGGCAGGAGGAGACACATTCCCCGCACCACTCTGAAGACACCCGCATGCGCGCACACAGACTCGGCCCTCTCATCAGACTCCAAATGTGTTCCTGGAGTTCCAAGAAAATAACATTTTGGGGTGTTTTTTTGTGAACACACTTGCTTTCCCCACAAAACAAAAGGTATCATTTTGCTTTTAATTATGGGTTGTTATTATGCATTGCTTATATTTGGCAAAGATGCTTGTTTCAAGAAAATTAATTTAGACAGTTCTATTTTTCAAGCAACAATACCTTCTGTCCAGGCTTACAAAGAACAATTAGATCTGGATTCCTTCCCCACAATCAAGCTGGCAATTTCCTATGGAAAGTTGTGGTCAGTCAGCGTGGAATGGAACTTCCAAGAGAGCCTGTCAAATGCAGAAAATAGACTTTTATGGCCTGGCACTTTCACTTCCTGCGGTGTACGTAACTCCGACATCGTGCAGTGGCACCACTGGAACCCGGCAGGGACACAGAATGACATCGCCTCACTTTCAGTGCCAGAGTCGTATTCTGAATGTCACGATATATTGCTCAGGAACTCCACGGCTTCATGTAGTTCAGGAAACGTGACTGAGGGCCTGCTCTGTGCCAAGTACAGGGGCAGGAGCTGGAGGTACCAATCTGAAACCCATAGCATCCTTGTCCCCAAGAGCTTGCAGCCAGATCGCTCACAGATAATTGGAACCCAATATGATAATGTCTGTGGCCAAGGGGTAGCACAAGGTGCTGAGGGGCCGGCCTTAAGGAGGCACCTAACCCAGCCTGGGAGAGGAGAGGCTTTCAGGAGGTGATGATGTAAGAGAGAAGTCATATATGGGGAAAGAGGGAGAGAAAGGCTTTCCGAGCAAGGAGTCTTGGAGTTAAAAATAAAAGTCTTATCCGACTCTGTGCCATTTACCCAGGTTATGTGCCAAGCACTAAACTGAGTGCTTTACCAGTAGGTGGGTTGCTAAACACATTTCCTGGTATTTAACTGACTTGCCCATGGTCATTTAACCAGTATGTGGTAGAGACAGGTTCAGAGAAGGTAAATTATTGGTTCATGCAGCAAGTAAATGGGAAAGCTGGGGCCAGAACATGCAGCTTCTGGCTTCCGCATGGTTTTGAGCCATTATTTCATTCCGTCCTTAGCCCAGTTCTGTGCAGAGCTGCTGTGAACTCCTTTCCACACTTGCTGAATCTGAAGAAGAGGGAACAAAGGCTTGACTGAACACTTGCGTGAGTGTAAGTGTGATAGGAGCTTTTCAGAAGTGAGAGCCTCCGAGCTCCTCCAGCTGAGTATAGGGGACAGTGGCCTTGCTGTGCTCAAAAAAATCTAAAACTTTACTGTTTTCTTCAGTCTTGTGTATTATCTTTACATTTTTTAATTTATTGATGTTTAGAGAGAGAGAGAAACATTTATTTGCTGTTCCACTGATTTATGCATTTGTTGGTCGATTTTTGTGTGTGCCCTGAACAGGGATCAAACCCCAAGCCTTGGTGTACCCCGCCAGGACACTTGTATATTATCTTTTAAAGAGATGTGGATTTTATATTTATCCCATAATATAGTACTGTCCGTTGTAATCTAAAAATTCCGAGTGAAGTTACATTGCTGTTTAAAACTCTTTTAATCCCCGCTTTAGAAATGTGGAAGTGAGAGCGAGGTTGAGTAACTTGTTCAAGAGGATCGCCCCTGGTGGGTGCACAAGCGAGGGCTGGTGTTCCCTGTCCTCGGCTCTTATCCTGGGCACAGACCTGTGGCTTCTTCCTCTGACCCTGGGGCCCTCATGACACCACAGCTCCCCCATCTCTGTGCTCTGTAAGCCTTACTCAAGAGTGACGTGGGAGTCAGGGCTGCGGACCCCAAACAGCTCTGTGGGCACGACCCTGCCTGGCCTGGCCAAAGCCCACCGCCCGCCAGGCCTCGAAACACGTGTCTCAGGACCCGAAGAAGAGAGTTCCCTCAGACCTCAGGTCAGGAAAGGTGGATACCCTGTAATTCAACTGTTTCATTTGTTTGTTTGCTTTTCTTTGGGACACTGGGAATCTTAAAACTGAGTGGTCCACGGTGCCTAGGTCACTAAAAGCTGGGAGCCAAATCTGTACCCCACCTCCAGCAAGTGGGCAAAGTATCTTAGGGTATTAATTGTGAGTGATAACCTCATACCTAGCATCATCTCATTTTTCCTATTCTTATTTTTCTTTTTCTCCCTGTCTTTAGTTACATGGTTTTTATTTTATTGCATTATTTTATTGTGAGCTTCTTCAAATTATTTTTTGGACTTCGTGTTACATATTAAATAATCAAATAGTTAAGAAAACAAACAGAATAAACTCTTTCAAGGAAATACCCTGACAGTCTTAAGAACCAAATGTCAAGTATAAACAGACTCATTAGCTCCCAGACACAGAGGGTAGCCAAGACCTCATGGCCAATCCAGGTTCCTGTCCTTCTAGTCTGTCTTAAAAGTTGGCTGTCTTTTCTCAAAAAAGTAAAATAGTCTCTATCCTTTAGGGGCCATTTCAATTACTACCTCCTAAAGGAAGTCTCCTTGATAACTCCTCACTTAAAACTATTTGAATCAAGTAAACAACAGGACATTGAAACTCTGAACAAATCCTAATTAAAGTCTCCCCTGCTTTCACTCCCTCACCCTGCTCCCTTGCTTTTTTAAACATTTTTTTCTAGGCATCTGGGTTTTCCTAGGCACTAGGATATAGGCATAACTCCCTTCTTTCCACTCGTCTGAAGGAGGCAAACAATGAGAACAATGAGGCAGGTGGCTTTGATCAGCTCCCTTCCCCTCTATGGACTGCTTGCTTTTCGTTGAAATAAAGTAGCTGGGCTAGGTGATCTCCAAAACTCTGGGCTCAGATATCCCGAGAGGCTGTGCCGTGGGTTAGTCTCCCTGGTGCTGGCTCTTGGTGACCTTAAGGATGAAGAGTCACCACAGATTTAAAGTAAAAATTGAAGGCTTAAAAGGCATATATTTTAAACTCTAAAGTTTGATTCTACAAAAGAAAAAGTTGTGACTTACTCAAAACATATTTAAAAATAGAATTTATAATCATGTAACTTGCTTTGATTATAAGCCAAAAAATTACATCTGCAACAAACTTGTTGAGGCCCTATCGGAGACCAGGTGCAGGGAGAATATAGTGATACAAAAAATGTTCAGCTCCCGACCTTGGAGGAGAAGGCAGAGGTTAGAGGGCAGGAATTGGAGAGAGAAGAGGTACAGGCGGGGAGAAAAGAAAGACGAATGTGGAAACACCTAACTGTAATGTGGGATATATCAAATCTCTTAGAGCAGAGGTGGCAAACGCAAGGCCCACAGGCTGAATCCAGCCCTCCACCTTCTTTTATCCGGCCCGGCACCTTGTTTCTACCCAGCGACAGCGCCGAGCTCTCGCTTAACTGTTGAGGAGTAACTTTACATTTATACAGTCCTAAAGTTACATTCGGCCCTTTGAAGGCAACCATGAGGCTGATGTGGCCCCCGGGGAAAACGAGTTTGACACCCCTGACTTAGATGGTACGGTGGGCATGTGTCAGCCATGTATGTTCTCTCCAGCCTTGCACTAGGTTGCACCATCACTTTTAGATGCCATGCCTGTTCTTGAAGTTCCCCACGTGGCCTCATGTCACTGGGGTGGAGAGGGGAAGCAGCGGTCTGCCCTGGCATGGAGTCTTCTGACTCCTGATTGACCAGCCCTCCTCCTGCTGCTTCTTGACACATGCACAGGCCTTTCCTCCGGAGCTGGGGAGGGTAGAGTCCCCCAGCACAAGTCCCCCTCTGAGTGTCCAGGGTTCATGATGTGTCATTTCTCTCTAGCAGGAAGGAAGGTTTCAGCTGTTTGTCCAGCCTTCTCTAAAAACCTGAGCTAGCCTTCCATACACAACTTTTTATCACATATTTAGACAGGGTCCACTCTGCCCGCAGAGCTAAACCCCATCCTTCCTGTCATGGAGCTTGGACTGTAATGAGAATGACATCAATCAAATACAAACACAGGTAAACACAGAATTTCAAACTGTGAGCTCTACAGAGGAAGAGCAGAAAAGGTCCCGCTCAAATTGCAGCTTCTGTCCGTCCCCTGCGTGCAGAGGCTGCCCCGACCCTGCAGTCTCCCACCACCGCTCACGTGGCTCCTCCGCCTGGAGACCTGGGAGGCAGCCAGGATTGTTTCCTCATTTCTCACAACGAACTGCTCTCACCACTGAGGACGAGCTTCAGAGGCCAAGAGTATGGGTTTGAATCTAGGTTTTTCCACTGAGCATCTGTGACCTTGGGCAAGTAACGTAACCTCTTGACCCTGAGCTTCTTCATTTGTAAAACGAAAGTGGTAGCAATGCCTGCCTCAGAAGATAGTGAGGATTGGCGCGTAGGAAATGCTCAGCCGATGGCAGCTGCTACAGCCACTGCTGCTATTAATCCTACTTCCAAGATGTCTTGCAGTTTTGTATGCTCTTTTCCATAGTCACTTGCTCTGCTTTTGTGCAGGCTGCCAGAGATTGAACTAGAATGCTCTTTTAGACTGCCCTGGGGATGAAAGCCACTTGCCTGCCTGGCTTTTCCAATAACAGGAAGCTACAGGAGTAGAAACTATTCAGTGCAACACATTGAAGCAATCTCACATGGGCAGCCCCAGCTTTGGTCTGCCATCCCAGTCTGCCTCCCACAGAATTTAACCCCTACTCATGGGATTCTGTTTCAGCCTGGAGTGATGTTCACTCTCACCCTGGGTAAGATGCTAATACATTTTTTGTTATCCTAATGGGAGTAGGTGCCCAAAAGGGAGGCTGAGCCTTAGCCACTGCTCAGGGTCCCCCAGAAAGTGGTGGAATTGGGGGATGCTTGGGGCTGGCATCCAGGCATGAGCTGGGGGGCCAGGTGAAGCTTCAGGGATATTCTGAACCCTAGTCATAATACCTCCACCTGTATTTTGCTTTGGAGCACTTACTATAACTTAAATTAATTAATATTGTATGATTATTTGCTTAATGTATCTGTCTTCCCCACTTCACTATTAGCTATCTTTTGAAGACAGGGACTGTGTCTCTCCCTATCCTCAGCAACATCCCTGGTACAGAGTAGATGCTCCGTTGACACTTGCTGAATTACAAATAAATAAATGAAGAGCCAAAGAGTGAAAGCACAATGCTGTGTGGGAAGGTGTGCTACACATCAGTGGTTTAGCATAAGAAGTAGGACATGTCAAGGGTGGGCGGCAGGGTCTGTGAACACATAGGAGTGGTGTGCAGTGTGGTCAGGCAAATGCAAGGCCCCGTCCCATTTCAGGGGGGTGAGGCGTGAGCTCGGGGCCGTGGGACAGTGCTTTCCGAACTTTCCGAACCCCTGCCCCCTGTCCTCACAGAAGTGACTAGCTGTCCCCACTGTCCCCTCCCCTGCCAGTCAGTCTGCTACACATGGCACTGACTGACATGGTCAGGCCCACCTTGACTATCTGAAGTTTGGTTCTGAAAATAATCGATAATCTGTTTATTTTCTAAATATGAGGTTGTATTAAAATATAAAACTGTCTTTTAGCACATAAAACTCGTGGAGATTTTTCATACCCTCTTTGAATATCAAGCTAAGAATTCATGTCGTTATCAGAAATGCAATGGGATCATTAAATTATTCTAAGAAAGAAGCCAGTTTAATTTTAGAATGATCAATCCTGAAGCCAGCCAGTGAGGAAGCTAGGTGAGAGGAAAGGAGAGCAGAAATAGTGAGTTTAGAGAGAGGCCAGCACCACCTGAGATAGTTTCTAAGGAACAGGCTATGCTTGGGGTGGAGCAGGGTGAGGGCATGAGATCCCTTGATGCCCAGAAAGTGAGAATAGTGTCGAGGTTGTAGGGGGAGCTGAGCAGGGGAGGGGGCTGCAGGAAGAGGAGGGGCCTGAGCCCTGGAGCCAAATGTGTGTGTGCCCCTGTGACCCCTGTTTGGGGAGGGTGCTGATCCTCAGGTCCTTCCCATGATGCCTGGCTTCTGCAGTGACAGGAGAATGCACAGGGATTGCTGGTGCGCTTGTTTAAATCATCTCCAGTCTGTGCCACGAAAGGCTGACTTTTCCCCAAATAGCTATCCTGCATGAAGCGGAGAAAGCAAAACAGAACACATAATCAGTGACTATTCTCTTCTACCACGCAGAACCCTACACATCAAACAGCCCCTAAGCTCCCAGAACACCATGTCCCTTTCTTATTCTAGGAAGTAATTGCGATGCAGTTCGTGACCAAAATGAAAAGTCCATTTTCAACCATAGCCTCCTAATTACCCTTCCAGATGAAGAAGGCCAAATTCTGTGTGGTCCAGTCCTTGGGACCCCAAGGCAGAAACAGAAAGGGTTTTATGAAAAATTATGGGGCATGTGTGGGTGTGTATGTATGTTGGGAGGGGGAGATTAAACTAAACACCTCTTCTGATT
Source organism: Macrotus californicus (assembly GCA_007922815.1). Classification (NCBI taxonomy): domain Eukaryota; kingdom Metazoa; phylum Chordata; class Mammalia; order Chiroptera; family Phyllostomidae; genus Macrotus; species Macrotus californicus. The sequence goes on from VMDR010019283.1 coordinate 6,941, forward strand.
AGTTCAGTAGGACCCTGTCTAGTTGTCACCTTGGTAACAGATGATGGGCAGATCTTTTTTGAGCATCATGTATTGATCAGGCTAGTCCTTGAGGACGTAATGATGACACAGCCTCTGCCTTCAGGGAGCTCAAAAAATCAGAGGAGAGGATGGGGGAGTAAACAGGCCAGGGAAATGCAATGTGATGGTGCTCTGATGGGGAAGGTCGCTGGGAAAGGACAAGATCCAGTCCAATCTTTGCAGGTCAAGAAAGACTTTATGGAAGAGAGGGCATGTGAGTTGAGAGCTGAATGACAAATAAGGATTATCCAGGCAAAGAAGGTTGAATGCAGGATTGTTGTGTGGAGAAGGGGGATCCTTATGTGCAAAGCCCTAGAAGTGAGAGCACAGCAAATTTGGAGGACTGGAAGTGGTTCATGATGGCGGAACTGGAAGTGGCTCATGATGGCTGGAGCTCAGAGTCAGAGCACAGGAGATGGAAGGTGGCTCATAGGAGTCCCTCAGAGTAGCTAAAGAGTTAGACTTGATTCTGTAGAAGCCCTGCTGAGTTTTCAGATGTGAATTCTAGAAATCTCACTCCGTCGGAGAAATTGGCCTACAATTTTCTTTCTGTGTTGTCTCTTTACCTGGTTTTGGAATTAGGATAATACTGGCCGCATAAAAAGAGTTCGAGAGCTTTCCTTCTTCTTGAGTTTTTGGAATAGTTTGAGAAGGATAAGTTTTACTTCTTTCAATGTTTGGTAAAATTCGACTGTGAAGCCAGCCATCGGTCCAGGGCTTTTGTGTGCCTGGAGTTTTTTTATTACTGCTTCATTTTCACTGGTTGTTACCAGTCTGTTCAGGCTTTCTGCTTCCACTTGATCCAGTTTTGGAAGGTGGTATGTTTTCCAGAAATTTGTCCCTTTCACCCAGGTTGTGCAGTTTCTTGGCATATAATTTCTTATAGTCCTTCGTATTTCTGTGGTATCGGTTGTTACTTCTCTTTCATTTCTGATTTTGTTTATTTGGGTTCCCTCTCTTTTCTCCTTGATGAGTTTTGTTAAAGATTTGTCAATTTTGTTTATCTTTTCAAAGAACCAGCTCCTGGATTTATTGATTCTTTGAATTATTTTTTCAGTCTCTATGTCATTTAATTCTGCTCAGATCTTGATTGTTTCCTTCCTTATATTCCCTCTGGGCTTTGTTTGTTGTTGTTCCTCTAGTTCTTGTAGATGTAGGGTTAGGTTGTTTATTTGAGATTTTTTTAATCTTTAGATAACCCTGTATTGCTATGAACTTTCCTCTCAGGACTGCCTTTGCTGTGTCCCATAGGGTTTGGGTTATTGTGTGTTCATTTGTTTCCAGATGCTTTTTGATTTCTTTCTTGATCTCATTGTTAACCAATTCATTATTTAATAACATGTTATTCAGTCTCCATGTATTTGAATGCTTTTGAGTTTTTCCCTTGAGATTGGTTTCTACTTTCAAGCCAGTGTGATCTGAGAAGATGCTTGCTATGATTTCAATTTTCTTAAATCTCTTAAGCCTTCTTTTGTGTTCTACTATGTGGTCTATACATTAAACAGATCATACATCACAATCAAATGGGGTTTATCCCAGGGATGCAAGGATGGTATAACATTCACAAATCAATAAATGTAACATATCACATAAACAAAATGAAAGACAAAACCTCATGATCATATCAATAGTTGCTGAAAAAAGCATTTTATAAGGTATAGCACCCATTTATGATAAAAACACTCAGCAAGGTGGGAATAGAGGGAGCATTCCTCAACATAATAAAGGCCATATATGAGAGACCTACAGCCAACATCACACTCAAAGGGCAAAAAACAAAAGCATTTCACTTAAGGTCAGGAATAAGACAAAGGTGCCCACTTTCACTGCTCTCACTGAACATAGTATTAGAAGTTCTAGCCACAGTGATTAGATAAGAAAAAGAAATTAAAGTCACCCAAATTGAAAAAGAGGAAGTAAAACTGTCATTATTCACAGAGGACATGATAGTGTACATAGAAAACCCTGTGGTCTCCACCAAAAAAGTACTCGACCCAGTAAGTGAATTCAGCAAAGTAGCAGGATACAAACTCAATATTCAGAAATTGATGGCATTCTTGTACACCAACAATGAATTTTCAGAAAGAGAAACTAAGTAAAAAAGCCCATTTACTATAGTAACAAGAAAAATAAAGTACATAACAATAAATTTAAGCAAGGATATAAAAGACCTGTACTTGGAAAACTATAGAACACTGAAGAAAGAAATTGAGGAAGGTACAAATAAATACAAGCATATACTATGTTCATGGATTAGAAGAATTAACATCATTAAAATGTACATACTACACAAAGCAATCTATAGATTCAATGCAATTCCTATTAAAATACCAATGACATATTTCACAGATCTAGAACAAATATTCCAAAAATATATATGGAACCTAAAAAGACACTGAATAGCCTCAGCAATCTTGAGAAAGAAGAACCAAGTAGGAAGGATCACAATACCTGATACCAAACTCTACTACAAGGCCACTGTAATCAAGACAGTCTGGTACTGGCATAAGAACAGACACATCAATCAATGAAACAGGATGGAGAGCCCAGAAATAAACCCATGTCTCCATGGTCAATTAATGTTCAACAAAGGGGGCAGGAGCATATGATGGATTAAAAACAGTCTCTTCAACAAGTGGTGTTGGGAGAATGGGACTGGTATATGCAGAAAAAATGAAACTAGACCACCAACTTACACTATACACCAGAATAAACTCAAAATGGATACAAGACTTAAATATAAGTTGTGATACCATAAAAGTACTAGCAGCAAACATAGGCAGTAAAATTTCAGACATCCCATGTAACACTATTTTTGCCGATCTATTTCTTAGGTCAAGGGCAATAAAGGAAAAAATAAACAAATGAGACTACATCAAATTAAAAAGTTTCTGCAGGGCTAAAGAAACCATCATCAGAATGAAAAGGGAACCAACTGTATTAGAGAACGTATTTGTCAATGATACACTGGACAAGGGTTTACTCTCCAAAATATATAAAGACCTCATACGACTCAACACCAGGAAGACAAACAACCCAATTAAAAAATGGGCAAAGGATCTGAAGAGACAATTCTCCAAGGAAGACGTACAGACGGCCAGTAGATATGAAAAAATGCTCAACAGCACTTGCCATCAGAGAGGTGCAAATTGAAACCACAATGAGATACCACCTCACACAGGTCAGAGTGGCCATCATTAATAAATCAACAAACAACAAGTGTTGGAGAGGATGTGAAGAAAAGGGAACCCTAGTGCACTGTTGGTGGGAATGCAGACTGGTGCAGCCACTGTGGAAAACTGCAATTTTCTCAAAAAATTAAAAATGGAAATACCTCATGACCCAGTAATTCCATTGCTGGAAATATACCCTAAGAATCCTGAAGTGCCAATTCAAAAGGACTTATATACCCCTTTGTTCATAGCAGGTCCATTCATAATAGCTAAGTGTTGGAAACAGCCCAAGTGCCCATCAGTAGATGAGTAGATTAAAAAACTGTGGTACATTTATACAGTGGAATACGACACAGCAGAAACAAAGAAGGAGCTCCTACCTTTTGCAACAGCATGGATGGAACTAGAGAATATTATGCTAAGTGAAGTAAGCCAGTGGGTGAAAGGCAAACACCATATGACCCCACTTATAACTGAAATCAAATGGACAAAATAAACTAACAAGAAAAATAGAACCAGAGACCTGGAAACATGGAACAGACTGACAGCTGTAGGAGGGGAGGAGGGAAGGGAGATGGTGGAAGGAATGGGAAGGGACTAGTCAAAGAACATGTGTGAATGACTCATGGGCATGGACAGCGGCGAGGGGATTGACTGTGGGTGAAGGAGTGGACTGGGTGGAGAGGGGCAAAAGGAAAAAAAAATGAGACAACTGTAATAGAATAAACAATAAAAAAAACCTCACTCCAGCTGGAATGTGGATTACTTGGAGGTGGCAATAGTAGAAGCAGAGAGACCAGTTAAGGTGCTAGTATGAAATCCTAGGTGCCAGGTGGTGAGAAGCCCAAAGTCTCAGCCGGAGGCAGGACAGAACTGGAGCCCGTACTCCGCAATCCTAGCTCTCAGCCAACGTGCTCACCTCTCTGCCTGTCGACCCTGTTCAGAACTCTTCTTACTCTCTCTCAGCTTCTCCTTCCTGTTAGGCTCCTGGAGACTGGCCCACACTCCTTTTGTGGATGGAGTCCCTAATTGCCAACTAGCTTAAGCAACATGCCTACCATAACACAGCTCAGAGAGAATCAGGAGTCACACCTTTATCTTTCTGATTTTGAGGCCGGAGCTCTTACTACAAAATGCTTTTTGCAACTGCAGTCAAAGGGGCTTCCTAAATGAAGAAGAGTATCTTCCAAGTGGGCTATTGCCTGGAAGAGATTTCTCCAGATTCCTATGACTTTGTCTACATCATTAGGCTGCAGTAGCTGGGCCTTTCAAACTGCCTCCTTGTGACAAAATAACCAAATAGTATCCTACTGATGTCTTGCTGATTAATGCCACCTTCCTTGGGGAAAAAAAAAAGACTAGAAACAAAATCACAGCAGTAAAAGCAAACATACCAGTTATGACAAGAAATATATGTGACTTACACCATTATACTTCAAAACAAAGACCTGGCCTGGGGCAAAAGAATAACATAATGTTGTAAAGATTAAAACATTTTATTTTTATATATAAATATGATCTATTAAATATATGCAAACAAAAGAATGACAAGAAAATACACCAAATGCTCACTGTGCTTCTCTTTTAGTAGTGGGATTTCATTAATTTTCACTTTCTGAATTTTCTAAAAATTTAGAAAATGCCAAAAATAAGCATATGTTGTTTTCATAGTTACAAAAAAAAAATTAAAGATAGGTTCTTTAACTTAGGACAATAGTTTTTGTTGAGAATAAATTGAACCCATAAAAAAATCTGAAATTCCTTGATAAGGTTTCTAATTGGCCCACCTTTCAGCACTTTCGCTCTTGGGGCCGCTAACTATGACCAGAGGTGGGGAAACATTGTATTAACAAAACAGCTTCCACGAAATGTGGGGGGGGGTGTGAATAACTCCTGGAGCAAGGATGCTGGTACACAATTCCTTCAGCATCCACTGTAGATGCTCTGGCCATCCCTGGCTGGCATCAAATTTAGAGATTGCTCCTGTTGTCTTCGGAACCCCCAATCCCTTAATGGTCTTCATGGAGTTATGATATAGCATTCATCACACGGTGCTTAAGCACAGAAATAGGTTTCTTCAAGATGTCCATGGGGCACCATTTCTACCAGGGAAGGCTGGATGCTGGGCATCCAGCTAGGAGTTCACGCATCAACTCCTAATAGACCCATCCCTGGTACTCCCACATTCCTCTAAAAGTCCAAGGAATACTCCACCGGCGCACGTGGACACATTTCCCTCTGTCTAGCTGTGAAGTTCTTTCACTTGAGGAGTGCCCCTTACTCCGCAGGACACATACACCTAGCAAAACACAGGCACTCCACAAAACTGACTTCCTTTCCTCCATCTAGCATTGGGTATTATACTGGGCAGACAACTATTGGAAATTTTCCCTTTCACTCTATTCCTTTTATTTTTGAAGGCCTTTGAGGGAATTACTTGGATATCCCATTTTCTTAAGTAAAAATTGTTACACAGTGATTCTTGAACATACAATTTTGTTTTTATTTGCACATACAACATGTGGATTTTACAATTCTATCTAGAGCTACAGGTTAAAACAATAGCCTACACTTATCTGCGTGGGCCACTAGGTGGCGCACACATATGTCAGGGAACTGTAGGTTAGATGGGCTTGTCACCAGGTTAGACTTCATTCACGCGCACAGGAGAAATGACACAGATAGTAGGAGCTGTAGGAGTCAGGAAGAGACGGCGATCCCGTGTGTGGGAGTGAGAGAAGGAAGGTCCCCCAGAACAGGTGGACAGACGGCACTGCTGGCTGCAGAGATGATGGGAGCAAAATCACAAAGGAGAGAATGCCAAAGGCATGAAAGAGGGAAAACCCTGGAGAGGAAGGAGCATGCTCACTTCCATGCTCACTAATTCCTACCTAACAGGGTCACTGCCGTGAGAGGTATGAGACAGTTGAATCATTTGAACTAGATGACATCAAACACCCCTTCCAGGCCTTTGTGCTGGGCACTGGAGACAGACTGATGAAAGGACACAGTCTTGTCCTTGAGTGAGGACCTTGGGAGAAACAGAGAAGGCAACAGTCAATTAAGACAGAGAGTGATACAAAAACTATGTGTTACAAGCTGCATTGGAAGAACAAAATGAAATATTCATTCTGCTCTGAGGAAGGGGGAGGAGGGGGCTGTGTTTGGAAGTCAGTGTGTAGAGAAGACCTCAGGGAGGTCTTGAGGAGTAAGGAGGTCACGAGAGATTAAGCTAGACAGGGAGGCCAACATGAGCAAAGGCTTGAAGCTTGGAAAGGATAATGTGGGTTTCAGGAATGGTTTAGTTGACTTGAAGTAAATTTTTACTGAGGGCTCCTCTATGTACTCTATGCCAGGGACTGCATAATAGATGTTCCAGGCCCTTAGGATGTTTCTCAATTAGTGAGGAAGACACACATGCCCTGAAAATTGCAATGTAAAAGGAAAGCTTAAAAATTGGCCCGTTTTAAATTCTGACTCTGTCCTTTGAACCCCTAGTGTCCTGGTACAGGGACTCCCAGGGAAGTCTCTGCACCAGAAGAGGGAGCCCACAAGCACAGTGCCTGGTTGCATTTGACGTGAGTCCCTGGAGGTATTTCAGTCTCACTCACTCATTTTGGACATGTGAAGTTTGAGGCCAGAGACACAGAGTAAGTTATCCAAAGCCATACACAGGAGCTAGACACAAGCCCAGGTATGTCTGCCTTCTGTCAGGTTTTCTTCCCTTTTTTCTCTGCTGGACCCTGGATACAGAGTCACCATTGAGAGACAGGTCTCAATTAGGAAACAGACATTTTTTCAGATAAATAGACCTTCATCACCAACAGCAGTCATAAAGTCAAGCTTATGAAAAAATAGAAGGACACTCTGTGTTCTTTCCACACACAAGAGGAAAGTGCCAAGCCACACAGGTTGGCCTTGGCAAAGGCAGCTTGAGGCAATGTACTACTGGCCTAATTCTGCGTTTAGGGAGGAAGGCAGTCTGGCCCTGGCATTCCTTCTAGCCCATGTGCATGTTTCATTTCAGTATGAGGATATGTGTTCACAATGTAGGTCAAGGACATCTTGAAACTGCATCATTTGCTTGAAAATGTCAACGGGAGAGAGTTACAAGCTGGCAGGGAACAGGGATGTGTGACTGAGGAGGCCATGAAAGGATACAGATCTGCATTTAGGCTGGTGAGAAGTCACTGAAGCAGGGGTAGGGAGGTCTTGAAGAGGTTTTGACTGGGACAGATCGAAGTTAAATGGAGTGGGAGGGTGACCACAAGAGTGAAGAGATTTGAGGCCAGGTCGGATGAGGAAAGGACAAAGGAACTGGGAGTATTTAGCTTGTACAGAAGAAAATGCAGGTCTTCTTTGTCTGCCCAAACTGTTGTCATGGGCTGCGGCAGCTGGAAAGAGTAATGATGTCTCAAGAAAGCAGGTTTCAACCCTGGTCAAAGTTGAGCCGTCTGACCGAGAATCAGTACTGAGTTCCCCATCAAGAAAAGGGACGAAACAGGAACAGTTTGTACCACTGGTGGGGACATTGCAGAGAGGATGTCTGTCCTCATAGCCTGTCGGACTCAATGACCTTTGAGTTCTAAGCACCCATAATTGTATGAAAAGGGAAGAGGCAGCTTATATAAACCAAGAATTACATGATGTATAACAATAGCATCAGCACTAAACATTTCTTTTTATTGAGCACCTATGAAATATCAGGCATCATCATAATCATTTATATGCATTGTCATATTTTGGTCTTTGAAGCCAGGATTAGATGGACTGAATTCTAGTACTGGCCCTGCCCTTTAATGAAGACCTGGCCTCGTACAGATCGTTTTTCTGCTCTGAACTCCATGCCCCTTCTCTGCACAATACCAGCCCTGCAGGATTGACAAGAGTATAAAAAGCAATGACACATGAAAGTGCCTGGTCTATAGTTGGTACCCCCATAATGTTGCTGCCTTCATCTTTCTTTTTAAGCAGAATTTCAGGAAACTGTTCTTAGAGAGAGATGGGATAAAGAGGGAAATACAGGTAAGGTGAAATATGGCAAAGAATCCATAAGATGAAATACCAGCTAATCAGAAGCTCCTGCAATATACAGCCTACAGCATGGTTCTCACAGTGGAGTTTGTTTGGACCCCTTTTAAGGAAAAAAAAATACAGATTTTTAGTACTGTTTATGGAAAATCCAGTGTAGGAAAGAGAAAGAGGTCCATTAGGGCTTAAGGAGTCCTGACTGAAGTCTTTAAGAGAGTTGCTCACCACTGTCCCCCGCACCCCCCAGTAACCACTTTCCCACCCTCCAGTTCCTATGACATCCACTCCAGAACAAAGCCTCCCCATAAGTAAGAGGCACCCCTCCTGCAGTGTTGATCTGCTCAGCTTCGGGCCAAGGCCAGTTGCTTCCAAACACATGTAGCCTCATCCATGTGGCAGAGTGTGCCCAACAGATATTATATTTTCTTTGAGTATTGCATGGTACAAAGAGATGAGGATTCATTTAGAGGGGGGATAGTGGATAGTTTGATCATCAACAACTGAAATCGTGGTAGCACTGCTGAGCAAATTGAAGAAATAAAGCAGCCCGGGAATATCTTGGTTAGAGAGGCACATCAGGAGGATGACAGTGACTTAAGGACTCAAGGCAAAGAGAATGCCAGGATGTCAACCACTTGACCAGTGCACCAGCATGGGCAAAGAAAACTCTAAGGCCATCTGGTACAGGCGATTGAGCCCATGGCTTCTCCCTAAGTACATACAGGGGTGAGTGGGAGCCCTCTGAGTCTTTCCTACCCCTGGCCATCCAAGGACAAACAGGAAAGCCATCCATTCCCTTTTTCTCTCTGCAGAATTGTGAGCGAGCACCAGTTTATCCACCATGTACCCTGCTCTGGTGTTTGAACATCCCCTTTTTGTTCACCTTGTCCTAGTAAGCACGAGTTTGTCTCTGGCTTAAATCAGTGCCCTCACAGTGTGTTTTCTTTTGCAGCAACAGCGGCAGCTTGACCTCCTGACCATAACCAGCCCCGGTGAGTAGGTGTGGCCATGCTGCTTTGGCTTTTCCCTCATTTCCCACGGTGATGCCTGGTTGTCTATCCAAATGCAGTCCCTGTCCCCTTCCCCTGCCCCCTGAAGGAGCAGCAGAACTCTTTTGCGCCATAAACAGCCCTTTCCTCTCCCTGCTCTTGCTGCCTCCTCTTGACTCTGTAGAAGGCAGGGCTCCTATGCTGATGTGGCTGCCTATGCCAGGGTCAAGTTCTCACCAAATCGCTTGATGAACTCAAGTGTCAAGGAAGTGTCTGGTCTCCTGAGAAATGTTTTATAATCAGAGGGGATGGGGAAGCTGCCTGGTAGGTGGCATGGAATCAGAGGAGGAAGGCTCGTGAAGAAGAACGAGCCTGGGAAGGTGACCAGGTTTGGTCTCTGTGCTGAAAGCTTCAGAAGAAAGCGTTCGGTCTCTGTTAACTGCATTTCTGTTGGGCTAGCTCTAGCTGTTCCTAGTCGCTGGTGCACAAATTCAAGCAAAAGTCGTTATGACTCTCAGTGCACTCCTTTGGACAGCTGTGGAATTACAAAACGCTAAGTGCTATTGAGTTTAGGATAGTCCATAATTTTCGCTCCTTTTAAATGAACAAAGAATATGTGTGTTATGGCACCCTGGTATACTGTAAGTAGGCTACCCTTGTGCGATAATGTGTGGTGTTGCTCCACTCAGCTCTGAGGCACAAGAAGGATATGAGGTAGCTGGTGCCCCCATTAGTCCAGTGTGCCAGACAAATACTGCCCGTGTGCACCATGACTTGGAAAGGTTTGGAAGCACTATTAGACCTCGTGCTATCTGGACAACTCTGTTCCATGTGAAAAGCTCTTTGCTTACTTTTCAAATCACCCCCGTTGTCTACCTCATCGGAAGCTGCAGCAGCCAGCGGTAGGTTCCCTACCCCTTTGAAGCTGCCCATGGAAGGCACTAGCTTGTCCGCACTCCTTCCCAGACCACCCTCAACCCAGAGCTGCAGTCCCGAGCTGCCATTCCTCACAGACAAAATCTTTGAGACTGCTGGTTGGGAATTTGGAAGCCTTATCTATCCGTGTTATCTTCTTGAAACTCTTGTTTTCTTTATTGTGAATCATAGATACAGAAAAGAACAGAGGTGTAATAACAGCCATTTACTGCCCCTCCCCCAACACCTTGGCTTTATCATATCAATGTTGTACCATTTATGCCAACAAGTCTCCTATTTTAAAAATGTGGAAATCTGGTTGAGACTTTTATCTGCTAATACCTGAAACCACCTCTCTCCCTTCATCCTATTGGTAACCATTATAGTGTTATAAAGTTCAATGTTTCTCCATACTCATGTATTCACATATATAATTGGTGTTGTTTTATGAATTTCTACAAATGGTGTCACGCCATAAATGTTATTCTGTGAACTATTGTCTACTCATTATTATATTAGAGAGATTCACTCAGTGGAAACGTGCCACTCTGGTTCATTCATCTTAACTGCTATATGGTATTCTACAAATGATTAGATGACAACTTATTTATCCATTTTATTGATCATAATTTAAGATATTTCCAATTATTTTGCAATTGCAAGTAATGCTATTAAGAGCATTTTTGTGTATTTCCTCTTGTGCATAAGTAGGAGAATTCTCTAGAGCATATAGCTAGGAGAATTATTGATTATGTGCATTTTCAAATTTAGTACATAATGGCCAATTGTTTTCTAAAGTAATTAAACAAATTTACACTTCCAACAGCGAAGTATAAGAGTTTCCAATTTCCCTGAGTCCCAAACATGGAATTGTCAGACATGAATTTATACTAGTCATCACGATAGATGTGAAATGATGTCCCATTGCTTCTATAATATGTGTTTCCCTGATTACTGGTGGGAATGAATATCTTTTCATATATTTCTTGGCCATGTTGGCTTATTCTTCTGTGAATTGACTTTTCACATGTTTCACAACTTTATTGGGTTTTTTATTTGCATTCATTTGTAGTTCTTATTATTCTGATTATCAATACTTTGTCACTTATACGCATTGCAAATATCTTCTCCTAGAGTGTGCCTTGGGTTTTCTTACTTGATTTATGATATATTTTGATATATGGAAGGGTTTTTTTTAAATTTAATGTAGCTAAATGTATCGATCTATTACTATATGAGCTTGCTTTGTGACTGACTTAAGTAATCCTTCCCTACCTGGATACATATTCTCCTATATTTACTTCTAAGAATTGTCAAATTTTGTGTCACACTTGGGTCTTTATCTCATTTA
>VMDR010019284.1:0-18467 GCA_007922815.1 Macrotus californicus
GGAGTTGTCTGTCCATCACCACAGTCAATTTTAAAGTGTTTTCATCACCCCCAAAAGAAAGTTTGTGCCCGCTAGTAGTCATTCTCCATTTCCTCCTTCCCCTCTCTCCCCGGCCCTAGGCAACTTCTCATCTATTTTCTGCCTATAGATTTGCTTACTTCGGACATTTTATGTAGATGGAATCATATAGTATACTGTATTTGTGACCAGATTATTGACATGTTACAGTTCCTAAAGAGTTGTACAAACACTGCCCTTGACCTATATTCTGAACTTCTTAGTACTATGGAATTGGGTAGACATCATCTTAAAAATAAAAAATAACTTTTTGTCATGATATATTCAAAAGTTAAGAGTGAGAGTAAATGTTATACACCCCCTCAGGTACTTATCACTAACTTGCATGGTGATTATTTTCGCCAATTATTAATATATGGCCAATAATTGATTTAGGTCTAGCACCCTCCCCTTTCCCTTTCCCACTGGATTACTTTAAAGCATATCCCAGACATTATATCATTTATCCATAAATAGTTTAGAATCTATCTCAAATAAATAAAGACTTTAATTTTAATTTATTGATGAGAGAAAGAGAGAAATATTGTCCTGTTGTTCCACTTCTTCTATGCTGTCATTGGTTGGGTCCTGCATGTGCCCTGACATGGGGATCAAACCCACAACCTTGGTGTATTAGGACAATGCTCTAACCAATTGAGCTATCTGGCCAGGACTCTGCTTAAGTATCTTTAAAACACAGGTGGCAAACACAAGGCCTGTGAGCCGAACCCAGCCCTCTACCTTGTTTTATCCAACCCAGCACCTTCTTTCTACCCAGCGGCAGTGCTGAGCTCCTTGCCCCTAGTTAAGGAGTAGTTATATTTATACAGTCCTAACATTACATTCTTTCCCTTTGAAGGCAACTGCAAGGCTGATGTGGCCCCCAGTGAAAATGAGTTTGACACCCCTGCTTTAAAAAAAACAGAGTCTACTCCCTTCAGGAGGTTTCAGTGGCCACTTCCTTGTCTAGGGAAGCATGCTTGACTTGATTAGAGGAGCACCAGATTCTAATCATCGTAGCTGTAATTTTTTTTAAAGAATTTTATTTATTTATTTATTTATTTATTTTTAAAGTATTTTTATTGATTATGCTATTACAGTTTTCCCAGTTTTCCCCCTTTATCCCCTGTACCCCCAACCCTCCAGCATTCCCCCCCTTAGTTTGTGTCCATGGGTTGTACATGTAAGTTCTTTGAGTTCTCTGTTTCCTATACCATTTTTTATCTCTCCCCATCTATTTTATGCCTACTAATTATGCTTCTTCTTCCCTGTACCTTTTCCCCCCTATTCCTCCCTTCCCCCTCCCCACTGAAATCCCTCCATGTGATCTCCATTTCTCTGATTCTGTTCCTGTTCTGGTTGTTTGCTTAGTTTTTGTTTTCATTGTTTTTCTTTTCTTTTCTTTTTTTAGGTTCATTTCTTGATAGTTGTGAGTTTGTTGTCATTTTAAAGTTCATATTTTTTATCTTCTTTTTCTTAGATAAGTCCCTTTAACATTTCATGTAGTAATGGCTTGGTGATGATGAACTCCTTTAACTTGACCTTATCTGGGAAGCACTTTATCTGCCCTTCCATTCTAAATGATAGCTTTGCTGGATGGAGTAATCTTGGATGTAGGTCCTTGCCTTTCATGACTTCAAATACTTCTTTCCAGCCCCTTCTTGCCTGCAAGGTTTCTTTGGAGAAATCAGCTGATAGCTGTTTGGGAACTCCTTTGTAGGTAACTCTCCCCTTTCCCCTTGGTACTTTTAAGATTCTCTGCTTATCTTTAATCTTGGCTAATGTATGCGCCTTGGTGTGTGCTTCTTTGGGTCCAACTTCTTTGGGACTCTCTGAGCTTCCTGGACTTCCTGGAAGTCTGTTTCCTTCGCCAGATTGGGGAAGTTTTCCTTCATTTTTTGTTCAAATAAGTTTTCAGTTTCTTGCTGTTCTTCTTCTTCTTCTGGCACCCCTATAAATCAGATATTGGAACGTTTTAGGTTGTCCCAGAGGTTCCTGAGCTTCTCTTCATTTTTTTGAATTCTTATTTCTTCATTCTGTTCTGGTTGGATGTTTATTTCTTCCTTTTGTTCCAAATCGTTGATTTGAGTCCTGGTTTCCTTCCTATCACTGTTGTTTCCCTTAATATTTTGCTTTATTTCATTTTGGGTATCTTTCATTTGTTCTTTCATTTTTTGACCAAGCTCAATGAGTTCTGTGAGCATTTTGATTACCAGGGCTTTAAATTCTCCATCAGATAGATTGGCTAACTCCTCATCACTTAGCTCTTTCTGGACTTTTGCTCTGTTCTTTCGTTTGGGCCCTATTTCTTTGTCTTGGCGCACCTGTTAAGTTGTAAGAGGGTGAGACCTTAGGTGTTCATAAGGGCAGGACAACCCTCCTTGCTACACTGTGGTGCTGCCTGCAGGGGAGGGGTCAGAGAGGGAACACTGCAGCTCACCTGCTTGGCTCTAGTGCACTTTTCAATGAGTGAGACTGGGAGTTTCTCCCACCACGGCAATTGCTGTAGTCCACAGTCAACTCTGAGTCTCAGTTTCACCTTCAGCCAGCCCCACCTCTGTAGTCTGCCAGCTTGCTGCAGGTTCTTATCTGTCTGGTTGTGCTGGTTGATTTTTTCTTTAATTCCTTGGTTGTCAGAGTTCCATGCAGTTTGATTTTCTGACGCTCCTGGTTGTTTGTAGATTTTAGATTGGTTGTTATCATCCTTCTGGTTGTGTGATAAAGCAAAGAGTTTCTACCTATGCCTCCATCTTGGCCGGAACCTTATTTATTTATTTTTAGACAGAGGAGAAGGGAGGGAGAAAGAGAGGAAGAGAAACATCAATTTGTGGTTGCCTCTTGCGCGCCCCCTATTGGGGACCTGGCCTCCAACCCAGGCATGTGCCCTGACTGGGAATTGAACAAGTGACCCTTTGGTTCACAGGCCATGCTCAATCCACTGACCCACACCAGCCAGGGCCGTAGCTGTAATTCTTAAATCTGACTGTCCATCATAGTCACCTAAGGAGTGGCTTTAAAAAAAACAGAGAAATAATTTTATATAAATGGAATCATAGCACACATGCTGTTTTTATTATGGACAACTTTACTGTTTATCTCTCCTCCCCTCACATCAATCCCTACCTTTTATTCCCCACCTTCCCAGATAATAATACAATATGCATATTTCTCTATTTTCTGTTTATAAAATCCTATGTAGATCTACATGCACAGTGTTTTGGGGGGTTTTAATATTATAGGGTTTTTTTTCTTTTAACAATACTTCATGAGAATCCCTCCAAGTCATCTAGTTTAATTCAGTTATTCTTTTTAGTGGTGGGCAATATTTGACATTGAGGATACCGTAATGTATTAGCCATTCTGCTATAGATGGACATTACTTCTTGGCTACTGCAAAAAAAGCTACAATAAACTGGTATTTTTGCTTCTTATTTCCAGTAGTAAAATTGTTGGGTAAGAGGGTAAATATATTTTCAACTTTAATTGATATTTCTAGATTGCTTTTCAGGAAGACCATAACATTTTACATTGCATAAACAGTGCCTGAGTATATTCTCCTACACTTTTTTTTTTATAATCCTCACCTGAGGATATGTTTATTGATTTTAGAAAGGGAGAGACAGAGAGAGGGAGACATTGATGTGAGAGAGAAACATCAATCACTTGCCTCCTGTATGCACCCCAGCTGGGGACTGAACCCACAACCTTAGTATGTGCCTAACTGGGAACTGAACCCACAACCCTTTGGTGCACAGAACGATGTTCCAAGCAACTGAGCCACCCGTCCAGGGAGGGATTCTCCCACACTTAAGGGGAAGCCTCTTAAAAATAAATATCCCTGTGCTCTAACCACAAAGATTCTGATTCAGTAGGGCTGTCTAGAGATACAGGAAGTTATATTTTTTAAAGCTCCTAGATGAATCTGAGGTGGTTTTAGGACCACTGCATTTAAACTCCAGGAAACATTAAAAATAAATGTTCTTCTAACTTAATATCAGCGATATGATTCTTTAGCCTGATGACATATATTAGAATCAAAATATCAGATCAACACATGAATTGGCAGTAGGCGTAGATATATCAAATACAGGTCAAGGGCATGTGCATCTTCAGAATGGAAGGCTTAATTAGTCATATTGGGGCAAGCCCCGTGGGAATCACATATCCAGTTTGGAGCAGCTCTTAACAGGCTAGCAATATTTTGAGGAAAAGATAAGCATTTACAGATTGTTTGGAATTTTAAGTAATTGAGAAAGCTAATGGAAATAAAAGAGTGTTACACATACAAAATGTTGCTGAAGACTCCTGTTCATAGTAATAGGCAGCAAAAATCGAGAGACTTGAATTTTAATAATGGTTGAACTACTTACTACCTTTCAGACCATGGAACTCATTTCCATGCTATGTAAAATGAGGAGGTTTGATAGATGATTACTATGATCATTTCAGTTTCTAACTAGACTGGAGATAATAGTTTCCTTGTCATCACAGACATTCTAGAGAATCACTATGCTGGAAAATTTCCTCTGTATGTATTTTAAGTCTTGGACCCAAGTGTAACAGAGAAGCCAAGTTAATTGTGCTTGCAAAAAATAAAATGAGGTAAGATGGGGACATTCAGCTGTCTCTCCACAGGGCCCCTTCTCTACAAGGTTCTTCAAGGCCTGTGTTCTGAGGCCCTTGTGGCAGACAAGAAAACTGTGCTCAAACTGTTGCCTCTGCTATGCTCAAAACTATTCTGAAACTGTTGTTTCTGCATTCCAGGAGCACATCCTCCATTAGATCAAGATGCATATTAGTTGTTTAATGAAGCCACTCCCGAGTTTTGTGCTGCCAAGCTCAGAGCTTAGGCTCCAAGAAAAGGGAAGGCTTTAACTTGTATTTGTCTTTTCCTCCTAAGGCTCTGCAGATGGCGTTGGAAGGAGGTTGCACTCAGCCCCTGGCCTTGGTCTCTCAAAGACCCCAACAGCAGAAATGGAGCAGAGTCTCCATGAAGCCAGCACAGTGCCTGCTTCTCAGGTAGCAGCCTCAGGTGCCAAAGCGCTGGGCATGGGGTGTTGTGTTGGGGAAGGAATTGGGGAGAGAGATATGAGTGGCAGGGTTGGTGGTAAGGCAGGGGTATGGTAATGTGGGGATATTAGACGAGAACAAGATCTATGATTGAGCTGCTTTTGAATGAGAAGAGATTGCCACCTAGGTACTACCTTTCGAATATATCTAATTCAGGTCTCTACCAGTGAGTTTTACCCTCTTCTCTCCCAAATTCCTGGAAACGGTCTGTGGGAAAACCCCAGGTCTGGCGTTACGTGTTTGCCTATGTGTGTCTGTGTATTTGAAGGCTACACCTTGTCAAAACCCCAGCAGGAGTATGGAGAAGATGATAAGTACAGTGCAGAGAGTTTTTGCTGCATCTCATGCAATCTCAGTGGCACTCTTGTCTTAGAGAGGGAGACCCCAGTCTCTTCCCACAGTGTTGTAAGTAGAATCCATGTCTTTCTATTCAGAGCACCCTCTTTCTCTTGCTAGGTAAAATATTATGCAAGTGAAGAGGCAGAAAAAACTGAAGATTGTAATTTGGGGGGAAGCAATCAGCAAAAATGAGGACACATAGTCATTATTTTATTGACCCACATTTAGTTGGAGCCCAGAGGAATGTCCCTTCCCTGTAGTTGTTCTACAAGGTGTATTATAGGGTTCCCCAGGGTGAGAAGAGCCCTAGTAGCCTTGAGAGGAGTCTCTGAGAAGCAACAGCTGCTGATTGGGTCAGAACAAATTGCACTAATCAAAGGAAGAGGTGGGATGGAATATTGTTTTGCCTTTTCCTCCTCACTCTTGTACACGATAGAGTGAGGTCCAGTGTGTTTTCAAGCTGAAATAAAACATGTGCATTAGCAAATATGGAAAATGATTTTTAAAAATCCTCCTCCTGAGGCCTTTCTTACATAATTAATGCAGTAATTTGTGGGTGAAATGGACAGGGACACCCAAGTCAGCAGAGATCAACAAACAAATAGTTTCAGTGGCTGGATTTATAAATTGTGCCTTTTGAGAATTTCACACACTTGCCCAAGGCAAGTTGAGTTTTCATTAAAATAAAGATCAGGACGCAAAGCATCAGTGCATTGAAACTTGTTCTCCAGGTTAGCTGAATAAAATATTTAAAACAGGTTTTAAATATGTGGTATAAAAATTAAAAGGTACAAAAGGATATGAAGAGTGGACAGAGTGAAAACTAAGTCTCTGTTCTACCAGCCCCTCAGATCCAGTTTCTCTTCCCTGGAGGCAGTCATTTTTTCCAAACTATTACTCATCAGTTCCTGAACAACTCTGAACAGTTTGCTATTCTTTTTGGAAAAGGTGGTCTTTTTTTGTCCAGCATGTCTTCTATACCTTTAATGCATTTAATGGCAAATTGTTACTTTCTATGAGATTTGGCTTACTTTCTTCTGACTCCTGTATTATTTATTTATCCATTCATTCTTTTAATTGCGTATTGAGCTTATGTTCTAGGTATTGTGCCAGGTGTTGGGGATACAGTGGCTAGTGAGCTAGATGTAGTCCCAGCTCTCATGGGCTTTAGAGTGTACTGCAGACAGATAAATAAACAATTCTAATACAACATGATAGGATTTAATGCTATGGAAGCATAATAGAAGGAAATCTAAACTAGGCTTGAAGGATAAAGGAAGATTTCCTGGAAGAAGTTAAAAAATATACAACGGGTAAAGGGGCCTGAAGCAGATGTTAACTGAATTAAAAGAAGTTTGGTATGGCAAGATTAGTTTGGCAAGGGAAGGATGGAGAGTATTGACTAGTGAGACTGGAAAGAATAAGAACAAGGGTTACACCGTGAACCACAGTAAGAGGTTTGGGAGGATAGTGAGAAGTGGACATACTGGAGAGCCAATTAGAAAGCAAAAATCAATGGGACTTGGTGCCTGCCTACCTTGATATGGGGAGAGGAGAATTAAAGTTCATGTCCAGGAATTATGGGTTGATTGATAACCGTGTATTTGAGGAAAGAGAAGCAAGTATGTATTTGAGGGAAGAGATACGTACAATTTTGGATATACAGGATAGGGCAAAAGTAGGTTTACAGTTCTATGGAAAATAATACAATAATTAATAATTAGTAACACCAGAATGAACTCTGTGTACTCATAAATATAAACCTGCTTTTGCCCCACCCTGTATTACACTTGAGTGGAGATATCTTGTAGGCCTTTGGATGTGAGACATCTAGGCTTGAAATTGAGATTTGAAAATCATACCCATTGAAAAGAGAAAGAATATTGTGAAAGAGAGGAGCTAGGACATATCCCCAAAGGGTATCAGATTTAAGGTGGTTCCTCTGAAGACCTCTAAAAGGAGACTTAGTGAAAGAGATCAGAGAGAGAAGGGAAACCAGCGAAGAGTGGTGTCACTCTCTGTGTAGAAGAAAGGAATAGTTGGCTGTGCCATGTGCTGAAAGGACCTGGTCCTTACGCTGTATGTTAAATGCCTACTATGTGCCATGCTATGGCAGATGCTATAAGCATTCTGACGAAAGAACACAAATCGTGTCCTCAAATAGCTTATAATCTCATAACGCAAATAAGATATACTGGCATACATTATTTTATTTAATATTTATTAAATGCCTGTGATGTTCCAGGTGCCGTTCAAGGTGCTGGGGACACTGGAGT
The DNA here is from genome assembly GCA_007922815.1 of Macrotus californicus. Taxonomy (NCBI): domain Eukaryota; kingdom Metazoa; phylum Chordata; class Mammalia; order Chiroptera; family Phyllostomidae; genus Macrotus; species Macrotus californicus. Next base: position 7,743 of record VMDR010019284.1, read on the forward strand.
GAAAAGAACTGTGTTCTACTAGGAGAAAAAGACAATAAACAAGTTAATCCTAGACAATATATGATAAAGAAGAATAAAACCAAGCAAGAGGATGAGGTAACAGGGTTATTCTCAGGGTTATTTTTGATAGAATAGTGAGGGAAGCTGGCTCTAAGGAAGTAACATTTGATTGGAAACCTCAGTGATATCAAGGTGTGAGCCATGGAAAGAACTTTCCAGGTAACAGAAACAGTCAGTGTGAAAGGCCTGAGGTGAAATGAGTGGGGTGTATTTGTGGAACATTAAGAAGGTTGGAGTGTGCAAGTGCAGTAATGGTAGGAGGTAAGTGAGAAAGATTGGCATGGCCATGTCACATAAGAACTTGCGGACCACAGTGAGGCGGAAGTGGGCTGGAGGTGGGGAGATCAGATCAGAGGCTGTTGCCGTGGTCCAGTTAAGCTGAAACATGAAATCTATGGATAGAGGTGACAGCATTTGGCAAAGGCAACTAATGGAATGATGGGTGAAAAGTGCAAAATCAAGGGCAATGTAAATATGTTAATCTGGGTGACTTAAGAAAATGTGGTACCTAGAGGAGGAGTTTGGAAGAATGTTGGTTCAATTGTGGACATAGTAGTGTTTCAAATGTTAAAGGGGATATTTCTGAGGTTTTGCCACAAAAGTGAATGACTGATGGAGCGTAGAGCCGGACATAAGCATCAGTGAGTGCCAGCTTGACAGGCAAACAAGGAAAGAGTTCAATGTAGCAATGACAGGAGAGAAAATGGAATAATAAGAGGTGTTTTTTTTTTTTAAGATTTTATTTATTCAGTTTTAGAGAGGAAGGGAGGGAGAAAGAGAGGGAGAGAAACATCAATATGTGGTTGCCTCTCTTGAGCACTCTACTGGGGACCTGGCCTGCAACCCAGGCATGTGCCCTGACTGGGAATTGGTCAGTGACCCCCTGCTTCACAGGCTGGCATTCAATCCACTGGGCCACACCAGCTAGGGCAAGAGTTCTTGATTGTACACTTAAGGAGATATATTTTGGTTCCTAATATTTAGAGAGAATATAGAATTTTCTTTCTCAATCTCAGGCTTTCTGAATTTCTCTCTCATTTTCTGTTTTTAAATTTCTATCTCTCTCTAATTTTACTGTTAGCATTAAGGAGTTTGTTAAAGATGTAGATGGTAGGGTTGGGAAGGTAAGGGCTATTAGGACAAGTTAAGAGAGGAGGGTCTGCAGTTTGGTGTCCCCAGTTAAATAGTGATCAGGATGTTTCCTAGAGGGACTAACAAGGAGAGTGACTGAGTAAATGGAGCCCCTTTCCAGAACACTGTTTGCACTTTAGTTCCCTCCATCTCCCCTTGCTCGCCTCACTGTGTTTACCCAGCCATGTCCTGCTGTGTGTTAATTCTCATCTCTGTGTTTTTTTTTTTTTGTCGTCTCATTATAAGGATTCATCAAACGCGAGGAAAAAGGCTTTGGAAACCAAGCACCGTTGTTCCAGCTCCTCTTCCCTCCCTGTCATCCATGACCCTCCTGTGTTTCTCCTTGGTCCCCAACTCTACCCACCCCAGCCACAGTTCCTGTCCCCAGATGTCTTGATGCCCAGCATGGCAGGGGAGCCCCATAGACCCCCAGGTAACTGTCCCCTCAAGTATAATATTATGTGCCAGAATGTGGTACCTAAAGGTTCAAGTTAGTACACCTATAGGTATGTGTGTGTGTGTGTCCCAAGGTGGGGTTGTAAAGGGATATAAATTACTGCTTTAAGATCAAATATTAATCTAGATGAATTGTGATCAAATCATTTCTTGGGCAACATAGTTCTTAAAGGTCTAGAGTTCCCAGAATCTAACTACCCATGAAAATGAACTGCTTCAGTCATGATAGGATAAGCTTTTAAGTGACCATTGGGAGTTCATATCCAGTCTTTAGAACCCCCCCTAAAACAGAAAGTGTCATCTCTAGTAGTTTTCTCTCCTTCTGTCCCCTAAGTCTTAGTTAAGGAATGGCCTATGGTAGACTTGGGAAGACCCCGTACCTCAAATACCCATGCCATGTATAAAGATCCAAACAGTCCTGGGGAAGTGGGCAGCATGAGTCTGGCTTTCTCCATAGCAAGATTTGCTTCTTTTCTTCTTCTTGAGCTGAATCTACAGTTTAAGGTAGTGATCCCATTGGGAAATAGGTAACACTAGCATTTAGTTGGTAGAGGCCAGGGATATTGCTAAACATCCTGCAATGCACAGGGAAGTTTCCCTGCACTCCCTTATCCCCCAAAGAAAGAATTATCAGCTGAAAATATCATTAGTGCCAAGGTTGAGAAACCTTGGCTTGTAGATATAAATGCCCCAGGACAGAGGGTAGTTCTAGAATGAACAGAAGATAGAGTAGTATTGTTGATATCTGTGTCTACATTTTAGGAAGCTTTGGAAAAATAGGCCGCCTGGGTAGGTGGACTTTTCTGTTACTCTGTGGAACAGCCAGATAGCAGCTTCCTTTGGCAGTTGTTAGGGGTATCTGATTATAAGGGCAGCATTCATTGCAGCCTGTTCTGCACCAAATGCTGTAGTGAATACAGAGGAGAAAGAAGGCAGCTCTCTACTCTCCAAGAGCTCAGTGTTTGGTCAGAATATGCATACATACATGCATGCACACATGTGACAATGTAAGACGGATGTTGATGGGATATGAAAAATAAAGAATTGGGGAGTGTTTTTAGAAGTGACTCTTTCAAGCAAAGGGGAATTCATGTACAGAAAAGGCACTTCACATTGCGTATGTGGCAGGAGTGGTGCGAGCAAAAGCAGAGGTCTCAGAACGCGCAGGAGTGTGACTGGGGCACAGGCACCGCGTGAAGGAAATGAGTGATGTTTTGGAGTGATGGCTTTGGGGGAGAGCTGTCACAACGAGAATATGCATTTGCAATATGAGGGAGCCATTGTGGAGTGTGTGTGTGTGCATGCACACGCATGTGTCGAAGTTGAAGGATTGTAGTAGAATAAGGCAGAAGTATGGCAGCATCTAGGAGACTATTTTATTTGCCCAGGTTGGAGGTAAGATACTTGATTTTGATATATATTAAGAGTTTAAAAAAATGAAATTAAAAGCAAAGCTAGGTTTCTTCCTCCCCTTGTGTGTATGTTCTTGGAGGGGTGGAGAGTTGTGAGAAACAGCCTGGAATGGCCCTCTGGGAAGGAGTATGGTTGACTGAAGACACTCAATCTTTGGGTTTCTTTTCTCTTCTCAGGAACTTCAAGGAGTGCCCAGCAGTTTCTGGCTATGTGTGACAGGGGTGAAACTTCCCAAGGGGTCAAGTACACAGGAACGACTTGGAACTATCGGAGTCTCCCCCATTGTTCCAGAACAAATGCCTCTTGGGGACCATGGTCAGAGGCCAACCAGCATATTGGGGCTAGATTCCTGACTACTCCAGGGTGCAAGACTCAGCTAATCCACTCTGCCACACTACCAGAAAGACACCAGGGCCTTCACGTTCCTTACGATCAGTCCTGGGGGGGTCTTCTCCATTCGCCCTCCCACCCTCCCATTGTTCACCCTGTGTCTCTACCATCAAACAGTCTTCATGTACCCCTGCGGTCAGCTTGGAATTCGGGTCCTGTTCCAGGGTCTCGAGCCCCCGGTCCTCGAAGAGTAGATATGCCCCCAGATGATGACTGGAGGCAAAGCAATTATGCTCCACAATCTGGGCACAGGAGGATAGGGGGACAAGAGTTTCTGTTTGTTCTAGCAGATGCCCCTGGAAGAAAGCAGATCAGGGCTAGAGCCCTGCAGCACAGTAGGTGGTAAGGGCCACCCTTTCCTGTCCTGGAGCCACAGCTTTCTGTCAGACTGTACTGTGGCAGAGCTCACACCTTACATCCCTGCTGGGGTTGTGCTAGCCTCATCCCATCACAGAGTTGGCAGTTTCTCCTAGGGATGCCAGGAATCTCTAATGTGATGTGGCTGTTTGAGAAGGAATGTTGGAAATTCCAATTTCCATTCACCTAGTAAAGAGAAGTAGCTGCTATTTAGGCCTTTATTTGAGCCACTTTAAAGATGAATTCATATTACTCTGGACACTAGCCACTCCTTAGGTCACCATTTTATTCCTGGATACTTTTATGTCCCTACTTGTATTTGAGCCCTCATCCTCTGTTCCTCTACTATCTTACCAACTTCTATTCTTTGTTTTATCCACCTGTCTCTATTACCTGGCTGTCTGTCTTCCCCATCCCCCATTCTTGGAGGGACATGTAGCCCTATGGTCATTGTCCTGACTACAGGGCAGTCCTCCTACCCAAGTATTATAGATTGTCAGCCTTCCCTGTGCCCCCAAAACTTAGGCCTAGAATGTGGAGCTTCCAACGTAACATTTGCCCTCTGAACAAATGGAGTCAGGCACACTAACACCCTTCTGTCTCAGCAGCAGAGTCATTACTGCCACTTGCTCAGTCGCTGTTGTAAACCCTCAGAGTCAGCTGAACTATTTTAGGGCCAAACATACTGTTTTTGTAAAGTATTTTTCATTAATAAATCTATAAGATAGTTCTATTTAATTCCTTGTCATTTAATTGTCTTGTAAAGCCCTTTTGGGCCGGGAGAAGATGGCAGCCGAGTAAGCTGAGTCCACTTGCTCTCGTCCCCAACTCGGATTCACAGCTGATCTTCTGAAAAATAATCTGAACAATCAACGGAATCTTAGCTGATACGAAGTTTTGAAGCCCAAGAGTACAGAAGATGCCTCACAGTGGGTGGTAAGGAGACTTTATAAATCGAAGGGGAAATACCCCATGTATGGTGCCTGCAGCAAAGGAGAGACTAGTCAGAAATCGCAGCTTTGTGACTCCTTCCCCTCCCAGGGCAGGGGGCCTGAGTCCTGAATAGCAAATCCCCAAACCCTGGCTGGGAGGGACTTGGGAGGATATACAGAATGGAGGAGACCCAGCCTACACACACACACAGTGGGCAGCATGTCCATAGCCATGACACTAAATGTCAACTGGGAGAGTGCCGTAGAGAGGGACTCTTATCTCCCAAAATGATCAGGGTCACACCTGGGTCGGGGGAGGCAGACTGTGGCCAGCCACAACCATCAGAGACTTTTGTTTTTTGGAGAGGTGGTGTGCACAGAGAACCAGACAGTGACTTGGTGCTGTAGTGGGGGTGCCACAGTGAGGCTTTTTAAAAGGGGAGCTGAATCGTGCTGGGCAGGGACCCCATGCATAGCTGCTCGCCAGCGAAGGGACAATATGAAAGCACGGTTTACTCCCACTGAATACAGCTGGGTGAGGAGATCAGAAAGTTGCACAGCAAAAGGATTTCTGTGTCCCAGTGCAGCAAGCAAGCCAGGGGCTATGCAAAACAGAGTTCGGGACTGTGTCTACTGTGAGGGCAGTGGGCTGGGAATTAGACAGGCAGGAGTTGAGCACCTGAGATTACTTACAGCCAAGCAGAACCCCCTTCCCCAGCACAGTTCAAACCTCTGGGAAGGGAAGGATGTACCCAGCCCCCACCTCCTGCAGGATTGCAAGTATTGTATCCAATGGGGAAGTTCTACAGAACAGTCAGGCCAGGCTCAAGCCCCTGCAGGGTGCATATTCACAGGAGAAAGAAAGGAAGAGAAACTCCAAAAGGCCCCATTTTGAAATTCTCTCAGGGAGTCAAAATACACTGGTTCCTAGGGCCCTATTCCACTGATGCCAGCAAGTCAGATCAGAAATTGGTGCAACAGGGGTAATCAGGGCCCCACCCAGCCTTGGTTCTCACATAGATCTGTCATCAGCACCAAACAAGAAAGAGCTGACCCTGTTACACAGATTGGCCCCTCCTTTGAAACAGACAGCTAGTTCATCAGAAACTATACATTATTGGAAATAAGCTGGGACAGACCAAGATGGGTGGTAGAGGGGCAGGGGAACACACCCACAATTTTCCCAGAAGACTGAACAGCTCCTCGTAGAGGAGAACCTGGGCTACCACCATCCAGATCACAATAGAAGCTCCCTCTAGAGGCAGGTGAAGGTGTTACATGCAGTGCTGCCAGAAGTTGGATAACCCATCCTTGAACCTTGAGCTGATAAAAAGCCAGAGGAGGATCCAGATAGAAGGCAGACACCAAACTCTGCTGAGACGAATGCCACCTCATTCTTCTTCAGTATTTGTGTTATTTTTTCTTGCATGTATTCTTTTAACATTTTTCTTTCTCTTCAATTGTGTTCCAACTAATTCACTATTTTTGTCTTTTTTCTTCTTTTTATTTATATTTCAAATCTCACATTGTACCCTTTCTTGTCTTACTCCATTTTGCCTGCTTCCTTCCCATTCTTATTTTCATTTAAAATTTTACTTCCCCCTTTCTACATCTTTTTCCTGTTTCTTACTCTTACTGTTTCCCTTCCCTCTATCCTCTCAAAATCATTTTTCTTTCCTTTAGTCAGCTCACATTCTTTTTCCCTTTCTTATAATATTCTTTCTTTCCACCTTTATTAATCATTGCTTGTTTAGCATGGTTATTGCAGTTATTGCTGTTTTTCTTCAATTGTATTCCTATTTTTTCACTTTTTAAAATTTCAAATCTCAGGTTAATCACCCCATCTTACTCCATTTTGCTTTCCTCCTGTCCTTGCTTATTTGAGTTTGAATATTTATTTTTTCCCTTCCTTTGCCTGGATTCTATTCCTTACTCTTATTATTTCTCCTCCCTCTGTCCTCTCAAAATCATTTTCTTTACTGTAGTCATCTCATATTCTCATTTCTCTTATAATATTCTTATTCTCTTTCTACCTTTATTATTCTTTGTTTGTCTGTCATTTTTATTGAACCTGTTGAGGTTTTTCTTCAATATTGTTTCTACTAGTTCACTTTTAAAAAAAAAAAATTATTTCAAACCTCACATAATATACTTCCCTTTTCTTACTCCATTTTGCCACCTCTCTTCTCTTTTTAACTTAGGTTATAAATTTTATTTTTTCCCTTTCTTCATCTTGTTTCTATTTCCTACTCAGTGCTTCTCCTCCCTCCTCCCTCTCAAAATCATTTCTTTATTTTAGTAATCTCATACTTTTTTCCTATCATAATATTCTTAATCTCTTTCCATCTTTATTAATCTTTCCTCATTTGCTGTTGATATTGCTGATGTGGTGGGTTATTTCTGCTGCTATAGGTTGGGTTTTCTGGGTAGTTTTGCTTTGTTCTGCCAGCACCTGTACAACAGCATACCAGATGTGGTGGGGATGCAGACTCTCAGTGATCCTGCTGGAGGGGAGAACCCACCAACAAATGAGCCATCAATAATTAAAGCCCAAGTACAACAAGAGAGCTCACATAATCTGAATAAAGGGCATACCTAGAGCATCCAGCTCAGGAGATTAAAGAGACTGCGCCAGTGCATCTCACAGAAACCTACCACAGAAGGCCACTCAAGAAGACAGGGAGTCAAAGCAGAGCAATCTGATAAGCAGAAACAGAAAGTCATCTAAAATGGGGAGACAGAGAGTAGTTACAGAATAGCCATGGGGATGTAGAGTACAGTATAGGAAATGGAGTAGCCAAAGATCTTGTATGCATGACCCATGGACATGAACAATGGTGTGGGGATTGCCTGAGGGAGTGGGATGTGCTGGGTGGAGGGTGGCAAAGAGGTAAAATTGGGATAACTGTAATAGCATAAACAATAAAAAATAATTTCAAAAGAAACAATAAAATGGGGAGACAAAGAAACAATCTCCAATTGAAAGGAATGGAGGGATCCTGAGAAAAAGAGTTCAATGAAATTGAAGCAAGCAATCTGTCAGACATAGAGTTCAAAATGTTACGAGGATGCTCAAGGAGCTTTATGGGAGCTACATCAGCATGAGAAATGACATAGAAACTATGACTAGGAACCAGGAGGAGATAAAGAATACAATATCTGAAATGAAGAATATACTAGAAGGAATTAAAGCAGAGGACCAAATCAGCAAGCTGGAAGACAAGGCAGAGAAAACCATGCAGTCAGAGCAACAAAATGAAAAAAAGACTCAAAAAGAATAAGGATAGTTTAAGGAGCTTCAGGACAACATGAAACATAACAATATCCACATGATGAATACCAGAGGAAGAAAAGGATCGAGGTATAGAAAACCCGTTTGGAAAAATAATGACAGAAAATGTCCCTAACTTGGTGAGGGAGAAAGTAACACAAGTTCAGTAAGCATAGAAGGTCCCAAACAAAATTAATGCAAAGAGGCCCATTCCAAGACACATCATAATTACAATGGCAAAATTTAAAGACAAAGAGGGGAGCCTAAAGACAGCAAGGGAGAAACAGCTAGTAACATCCAAAGGAGCTCCAATAAGACTATCGGCTGATTTCTCAACAGAAACACTATAAGCCAAAAGGGAATGACATGAGATATTCCAAGTAATGAAAAGCAAAGACCTACAACCAAGACTACTCTATCCAGCAAGGCTCTCATTTAAAATGAAAGGCAAAATAAAGAGCTTCCCAGACCAAAAAAAGACTAAAAGAGTACACCTCCAACAAGCCAGCATTGCAAGAGATGCTAAAGGGACTGCTTTAAGAAGAAGAAATAGAAAGAGGAACAAAAGTACAAAGGGAAAAAAAGGCAATGAATAAGAATTTATCAATAATAACCTTAAATGTGAATGGATTAAATGCTCCAATCAAAAGGCATAGGGTAGCTGAGTGGATAGGAAAACACAATTCACATATATGTTACATACAAGAGACTCACCTCAGAACAAAAGATCTACACAGGCTGAAAATGAAAGGATGGAAGAATTATTCCAAGCAAATGGACATGAAAAAAAGCTGGGGTAGCATACTTATATCAGACAAAATAGACTTCAGAACAAAGGCCATAACAAGAGACAAAGGCGGGCACTACATAATACTTAAGGGAGTTGTCCAACAAAAGGATGTAACCCTTGTAGACACATATACACTTCAACATAGGAGCACCTAAATATATAAGGAAAATCTTGGAGGACTTTAAGGAGATCAACAGCAATACAGTCATTGTAGGGTATTTTAACACCTCACTGTCAACAATGGATAGATGTTCCAAACAAAGAATCAACAAAGATATTATGGCATTGAAAGACACTCTAGATCAAATGGACTTAATTGATATTTACAGAACATTTCACCCCAAAGAAACAAAGTATACATCTTTTCAAATGCCAATGGGTCATTTTCAAAGATAGAACATGGTAGGACACAAAACAAGCCTCAACAAATTCAAGAAAATTGAAATCATACCAAGCATCTTCTTGGATCACAATGGCTTGAAACTAGAAACTAACCAACCTCAAGGAAAAAACTCAAAAACATTAAAATACATGGAGACTGACTAACATTGTTATTAAATAGTGAGTGGGTTAACAATGAGATCAAGAAAGAAGTCCAAAAGTATCTGGAAATAGATGAAAATGAACATAAAACAACCCAAAACCTATGGGACACAGTGAAGGCAGTCCTGAGAGGGAAGTTCATAGCAATAGGCCTACCAAAATAAGATAGAAAAATCTCAAATAAACAACCTCACCCTATATCTAAAAGAACTAGCAGAACAAAATCCAACAAAGCCCAGAGCAACCAGAAGGAAGGAAATAAATAAGATCAGAGCAGAATTAAATGACATAGAAACTTAAAAAAAAAATCCAAAGAATCAATGAATCCAGGAGCTAGTTCTTAGAAAAGGTAAACAAAATTGACAAACCTTTAGACAGACTCATCAAGAAAAAGAGAGATAGGACCCAAATAAATAAAATCAGAAATGAAAGAAGGGAAGTAACAACTGATACCACAGAAATACAAAGGATTGTAAGAAATTACTATGAACAACTATATGCCAGGAAACTAGAGAACCTAGGCAAAATGGACAAATTTTTGGAACCATAAAATCTCCCAAAACTGAATCAAGAAGAAGCAGAAAACCTGAACAGAGTGATGGTAACTAGCAAAATGGAAGCAGTAATAAAAAAAAAAAACTAAAAGCACACAAAAGACCTGGACTGGATGGTTTCACAGGCAAATTTGACCAAACATTCAAAGGACTAACACCTATCCTTCTCAGATTATTCCATAAAATTCAAGAACAGGGAAGACTTCCAAACTCTTTTTATGAAGACAGTATTATCCTAACTCCAGAACCAGGTAAAGACACAACAAAGAAAGAAAATTACAGGGCACTATCTCTGCTGTACGTAGATGCTAAAATCCTCAACAATATAATGGCAATCTAGATCCAGCAATACATCAAACAGATTATATACCACAATCAAGTGGGATTTATCCCAGGGATGCAAGGTTGGCATAACTTTTTCAAACAATAAATGTAATTCATCACATAAACAAAATGAGAGACAAAAAAATCACTCGATCATATCAATAGATGCTGAAAAAGCATTTGATAAAATCCCGTACCCATTTATGATTAAGAAACTCAACAAAGTGGGAATAGAGGGAGCATACCTCAACATTATAAAGGCCATATATGAGAAACGTCCTGGCAAATATCATACTCAATGGGCAAAAGGTAAAAGTATTTCCTATTAAGATCAGAAACAAGTCGAGGATGCTCACTTTCACCACTCTTACTCAACATAGTACTGGAAGTTCTAGCCACAGTGATTAGACAAGAAAAAGAAATACAAGGCATCCAAATTGGAAAGAAGGAACTAAAACTGTCATTATTTGCAGACAACATGATAGTGTACACAGAAAACCTTAT